>CAIGRL010095280.1:0-10995 GCA_903798325.1 Fraxinus xanthoxyloides
CTAATTAAAATTGGGTTATAACAGCTTTCATAGAGAATTTCATCGTGGCCTCATAATTGTTGTCAAAGAGTTTCGATTTAATAATAATAGTAATTTGGTGGTGTAACTTTTGATTTAATTGGCACCATATTTGATGTGGAGGGTTATGTCACTGGATGTAGGAATTTAGATTGGGGGCAAGGATGCATTCGGTTGCTGCACCTGGAATTTACTTTAGCGAAATTTAAACAATTTCAATTCTTACCGAAGATTTTCTTTGTGTTTAGATAGAAACTGTGATAAGAATTATACTTTTAATTAATTCTACAAAGTTTTTCAACAATCTCGAAAAGCGTAAATTATGATATGTATATCACTGATGTCCAATTGTTCAGCCGTCAACAATAATCTGCACAATTGAATAAGAATGAGACTATTAGGGTTTTTTTTCCCTCTCTTTTTACACTAGCAAGATTTTGAATGTATCTTATGTTTTCTCAACTCTAATAGCTTATTAATAGAAGTCCAAGTAAGTTTGGTTCGTCATTTAAATTTAATCCGATTCAATATTTAATTAATCTACTTAATTAAATTTGGTCCATAAATTAGACCAATTAATAATCAACACAATTAATTAATTCTACAAATATCTAATACTTTTCAATTAATTAGTTAGTAAAATCATTTTTCTAGTTCTCCTTATTGTGTGTAACACGTTAGGTTTTGGATCATGATGTCTAATGACATAAATTATTATTTTGATCTAATCAAGATAAGATAAATTAAAATATTTTTTTAATTTATTATTAACTCACTTAGATTAATTAATTCACATTTGTTATCCCAAACTAACATTAACAATGTGTCAAAAAATACATGTGACGGAAAGTGTCATGTGGTATGACAATCAAATTTGTTCGTTTATCGTAAAACTATAATCCCTTTTGTCAATGTGATCCAATCTGTTATGAGATATGAAGGTGTGTCAATCTCGATTATTGATCATATCTTTTATTCTATTCTTAAGTTAATATAAGTTGAAAATTCTTTTCGACTTATGAGCACATTTTAGTCAAGAATTTCGTTATCAATTTAACTGAATGAAAAAGTATGACCGTCCTCGTATAAGATACTATAATAACCTCAAGTTGAAGGTCGATTCCACCACCGAACTTCTCTATTAACCACTGCATTTTAACTTGCAAGATCAATTCCTCACTTTACAAGTGAGAAATGTCACATGTGATAATCTATCTGTAATAATGATATCCATGTCTCGTCATTACTATGACCACCGATAATTTAAGATTTAGTCATGTATAATTTGTTTCTCACTATCACAACTCCTTGTGATTATTATTAGGACTTGAATCTTTTGACTCTATTTAGCCTGAGTTTAGGTTCCATTTTATCCAAAATATTTTTCTTTTTTTGGATTTTACTATACGTACACCAGAGTTGACACCTCAGCGTACAGCCTCCCTTACAATAGCGGGCCCTCAATTTCTTATTGGCTATGAGCCCCCTATTGTGAGTGATGTGTACATAAGGGTGTCAACTATAGTGTACAAATAACAAAACCATTTTCATTCTCTTCTTTTTAATTACACATTCATGGTGTGTTTGAACCACATTATTTTAGAATAATGTATTCTAGAATAGTAGATTAATGGAGAATATGTGATTGAAAAAGAAGGAAAAGTTTTGATGTGATGGAAAATATTATTTTATAAGAATGTATTCTGGAATAATAGATTGATAGAGAATATGTAGTTGAAAAAGAAAGAAAAAATTATTGACGTGATGGAAAATATTATTTTATTGAAAAATGTGTAGTTGAAAATGAGTAGAAAAATAAGAATGAAAATCTTAATGTGTATCAAATATGGACTCAATATTATACATAAATTCAAATTATGTATTTCTTTTTAATCACACATTTTTTAAAAATTCACTATTTCAAAATAATTTTTTCCCAAAAAATACATTTTAATAACCCAAACAGGGGCTAAAATGTATTTTTGTAGAAAATTTATATTAGAATAGTGATGTGGCTAAAAAAGGAAAGAAGATTTTTAGATTTACGTGTAATATTATTTTATTGGAGAATGTGTGATTAAAAAATTAAAAGAAAAAAATACATTTTGGATAAAAATGGAGCTCAAACAAGGATTTAGTATATTTATTAGAATAATAATTCAAATAAATAACAAATTTTGCGTGAATAAAATATATTAATTCTATTAAAAGTGTGTACAACTTAAATCGATTGGACCTAGAGTATAACATTATCTATTATTTGGATACACTCAAGGCAGGTGCCATACGTGTTGGTGAAGTAATTGTGTACGAGGTTGAGTTTTGATTTGGATTGGAGGATGGGGCTGGTGGCTGGGGTTGGAGAATTAGAAAGGAAGAAGAAAATTAATTCCCCTGAACCCCAACACCCCTGGTTAATTATTTTGTGAAGGATTCGTGAAGTTACAATTTTTCCCTTTTAAAATCAGTCAAAAATGTAAAATTTTTATATTTTTGTTCCACTAACTATGGAATGATGGATTCCATCACTTTGTTCTTTTGCTGCAATAAAGTAAACAATTTGAGATTGTGTGTGCAATGAATAAAAGATTTGGTATAATTTACAAAAAAAAAAATAAAAAAATGAAAGGTATGAGTCCACAGCTACTATTAACCCTTGCTAATTTTGGCCATTCTAAGTAGATTTAATGCCTAAAGTAACAAACAAATTGGAGTAAGATTTGGATTATTTTGAAAAAATTTCACTAAAATGAAAGGATATGAGGTATCTTAGAGACAAAAATAACATTTTTTTCCCTTATTTCACCCGCTGTAAAACCCTTCTCCAATTTTTGAAATGAACGGCTTCCTTCTTCCCCTTTCACCACCTTTCAATTCATGTGAACCCAGTAAAATTGACTACATGCCATCAAATTTAGTGCGCGTGGACTTCTTTTTTTAGGTTTTGTTCTATAATTTCAGCTCCGGAATAGGCTTTGGTTGTGTAATTATTCATGCTCCGAAGATATGGCAGATTTGCAACGTGGTAACATTTTTCAATTTGCAATTTAAGTTTCAATTTTTCAATTTTAGTCTAATTTAAATAAACTTTTCTGCCTTATATCTGTTATCTAGTTGTATATCAAATACTATTTTGTTTCCGTATGTTCTGATTGTCATGCGTTAAGTAATGTATTGAGCTATATCAGGTAAAAACTTGATCTGTCTGTCCACGGTGACATGTTTGAAGAAGTACAAAATGTATTGAGCTTCTCAAATTATTTGTTACTTCTGAAGTTACACTTTACCTTTGGTCATTTGGTTATCTGAAGTTGCACATTAACTTTTGGTTTTGGTTATTTCGTTCAGCCAAATGAATCCTAATTTCAAAAATCTAGTCAACATTGCTTAAGATGATTAAGATTCATACCCACCTAAACAATCTCACGAGAAAGTTGGCAACGGAAGAATATATCAAGATAATTGTGTGGTAGAGATCTCTTTTGTATATTTATAATGTACTATCCCTTACTACATACCATGGCTCTTGAAACAAATACTATCAGTGGTATGTATACTCATAATATTACCTAAGCTATAGATATCTATCATCTATTTACATCTTGAACAAACATGCTGATAACTATGTAAAACAGTTTTCCCTATTGCTGGAAAAATATCCTTAGAGCTTGTTTGGAAAAGAGTTTTTCAAGTGAAAAATGATTTATTTGGAGATCATGTGGTTAAAAGGTAGGAAGAAGTCATGGATCCTATAAAATATAGTCTCAATACACTGCATAAAGTGTTTAGGTGCAATCATTTTGATATTGAACAACAAGCCCATTCGAAACAAAATTGGAATGATTCTTCAAGAATAGAAATTTCTAGTGCTTTTATAACTCAACTTGATTTGGCTTCATTATATTTTGCTAGAACTGAACTTTTCCAATTAAAATGCACATAACTGGTCTTGATGTTGCTATTTGGTAATCTTGATTGAATTGGCCAAGGCTTGTTATTAGAGCGGTATAATCGTCGTTATAATTGTAAATGAAAGTCCATGAGAACGACGCTTATGATGTCACTGATATAAGAACGTCTATTAGAACGGTACAACTGTCGTTATGTTTGTAAATCAAAGTTGGTGAAAACGACACTTATACTGTTACTGTATATAAAACGATACATGTGTCGTTCTGCCTATAAACAAGAGCATAAGCAGCGATGACCCCTTCGAGCCCCTATAATCAATAAACTGAATGTTTTTGGGAGGGTCTTAATACATGATCTTTGGTTGCTTTATCTTGATATGTTGTGATGTCCTCTAGTTGTTTTTTCTTATCTAACAATGTTATTTCATCTTTATATATGGAGAATGTTCAGACGTTGTCCATTGTTATTTTTGTCAAGATTTAGTAAATGATCGCTTTGAGAAATAACATTCATAACTCAATTATTGTTTTGCTTTTTCTATTAGGAAAAATGGATGATGAAGACTTAGTGAACATGAAGATAAGTAATAGGTGTATAATGAAATTGATTAATAAGTTTTTCTGCAGTTTGGATGATAAGCATCAAGACTTACTCACACACTCCTGCTTTGTACATTTGTTGAGCTTGAGGGAGGTAAAGCTTACATCACAATTGGTCCACCAGTTAATTTTGAGGTCGATAAGTACCTCAAAAAAATGAAGTATAGATTAAAATTGGAGACAAACTTGCAAGATTTGGATTGCAAAAGTTCACATTGGTGACTAGGTTTAAAGCTGGGGATATGGAGGACGAGGATCCGACGCTAGGGCATAATTATAGACTGCTGAAAGAGCGTTTCAAGCGTAGCAACAACAGAATAAAAAGAGGTTTATTGTTAGATGTTTTCAAATGTTGCAAGCATTAGAATGATAAATATAAGTTGAGCCTACTCGTTATATTGATATATGTAATTTTGGCAGCAAAGGAGAATACATATATTAACTCCTGGTGGTTTTATTTGGTGGATGATCTTGATAGATTTAACAACTATTCATGGGGGAACAAATCGTATAAGTACACTTCTAGAGTGTTCAAGCGTAAGTTGGGAGAAATGTTGAAGAAATACAAGTTCTAAACGATATCCGTATTCTCTGCATGGATTTCCCATTGCAATCATGGTAATATTTTCTAAAACTATTTTATACATTACACTTTTTTAATTATGTTACTGAAAATTAAATTTTTGACTGTACAGATTGGGCGTTTGAAGCAATTCCCAGTATTGGAAAGAGATTCGATCGTATGATAGGTGATTCTAGAATTCCAAGAATGCTAGGCTGGGAAATGTGCAAACAACTTAAGAGGAAATATTTTGCACATTTTTGGAATCGTCAAATGTGAGTTTTGTTTAGTAAAATCTACATGGCCTATTGAAATTATAACTAAACAATTGACTGAATAATTATACATTTTTTTTCCAAATTGAGGTACATCTTACTCTAAATCTTACAAATGATGAACTGCTAGAGCCAAAATAGAACCCGGACCTTTCCTTTTGATGATGATATTGATCCTAAGATGGATAACGTTGTGTTTGAGGATGATGGTGAAAAAAAATTCTGAGAGTAATGATGCACCATCAAGAAAAGGTGATCCACAATGTCTTAGGACATTGGATCAACCATCCATGTCTAGCCATCGACATTAATCTAAAACAACTGGACGACCACCACCCACTTCTTATGATTATATCACTCACATAATAAAAGCAAGAACTGAAAGGAGTTGAGGAGAGGCTGGGAGGTGAGATGTCGAAGCACTTCAGTTGATTGGAAAAGAAAACTGATTGTTTCTCCAATCGGTTGGTAGAGGCGGAGTTCAGTCGGAAAGGAGTGAATTTGATGACAGTGCTTATAGTACACACAGTCAACAGAACAAAGAGGCAAGAGTGGAAGGGAATGTGCTTATCGAAGAATGCTCTAAAGAAGAAGTCACACTGAATAAACAATACAATGCTTTTCCTACATATGATGATCGTATATTCTCTCTGTTACTCTTTGCAATAAGCTAAACATAATTTTTTTGTTAGGTCTCATTTGTAGGTTTTGTGCCAGATCATTTATCTGCCATAGTTGTGTACCAACAATGGCCTTTAATCTGGATCGGAGAGAAATTTCAGACCGTGAAAGGTCGACAAGATGAGGTAAGTGAGAAGATGGTTAGGACGAAAGAGGATTCAAACATGTTTAACAAAGGTATATATAATTTACATTTCAATATTTTACTTTTCAATATTGTGCGTTAAAATGGATTGAATTGGGTTTGATGAATATTTGTAGGCAATGTTGGAGAGTCTTCGATATATTCACAAATATGCCAATCTAGTAATGAAATCATTGTGATCGACGATCCGAACTCTAAATCGGTTGTAGGAAGAGGGCATCGAGTTAAGAGAAAATCAATTGTGTTGCTTTCTCCATGCACTAATCCCTTAAAGAGGATAAAATTGTTGAACACTCAAGTATATGATCCTTTAAGGGAAGTAGATCTTGCAAAAGTTGAAGACCTACAAGTAGTTGGCAAATGCACAGCAAAGGTAATTTATTCTATTCAAGCGGTTGGCACATTGAAATCAACATAAGTTTCGATTTACATGTTACCTTATTTTGATATCATGGTTTTCATAGTGATGTATTAACTTTGACTATCTGTGAAGTGCGACGAAAATTCTTTGATGACCTATTGATAGATGACTGGTAGCTTATCGATTGATGTAAGTCATATCTATATATCATAATTATTACTACGTAAATAATGCATTTAATTAATCATGCTCTATCGTACAGCACGTCGACTCGACCTTATACCGCATTACAGAAAGAGTGGTGACATATCCACATATATTTCAGTAAGATTTTGCTATATTGGATTGTTATTTTTGGCAACTTGTCGAGAAAGCCTACCTAAAATGGGTACACCTAAGAAGAAAAATGTTAACTACGTATTTGACCAAGAGCTCGTCGATTATGTTGAAGAGACTCCACCAGTGCTTGGTAAACACTAGAGTGATTGTAGATTCTTTTATATTCCTTATTGTGTATCGAGGTCTCACTGGTTTGAACTGAAGGTTAATTTGATGGAGCAAACTATTTATATTTATGATAGTTTGCCAAAACACATCCGTGTTGCTCAGCTGGTCGGATGTATGAAGCATATTCAAGTGGCCATTCCCTGGTTGATAAAGGTACATGTAGTGCGTGAAGAAAATTTTAACACCAAGATGTTCCATTATCATAAGGTTGTAGTTCCTGGACAAACAAATGGGTAACCTTGATGTAATTTAACATTTAGTACCGAGATCTATGCATTCTTTTGTGTATGTCATTTTCATCTAACTTTCGTGTATGTTTTATTACTTTGCAGATCTGATTGTGAGCCGTTAATAGTAATATATATAGAATTTTTGCAAGCTCAATTAAATGTGAATTTAGTTCATCCATAATATGTCTGTTTTGATGCCCTTCATGCAAATGTTCTTATGCATTTCTTTTCAGCAGTATAACTTTGATCCGTATATTTAATTATATGTTGTTGTAGTTACAGTATTGATACCCTTAATTTAAAGATATACGAGAACGATACAAGTGACGGTATAAATAACACAAACATGTTCATGAGAACGGCACAAGTGTCGTTACTGTGAATAAACCGACACTTATGCCGACAATGGGATGAAAACATTTACTATAACGATTGTAGATTTGTAATATTTGTAAACAAAAGTCCATGAGAATGACACTTGTACTGTTCCTGAGTTAGGAAAAGAACGGCAAATTGACGCAACTGTGTATAAAACGATACTTGTGCCGACTGATTTGAGAACGTCCATTGGAACGACAGAACTGTCATTATGTTCGCAAATAAAAGTCCAAGCCTCTAAACACGAGTATGACGAGTCACAACCCGTCCGAGCCACGATAATCGATAAGTTGAACTTATTTGAGTTATAGGCTGGACACGCCGTTTACAACATTCGGGAGATGTGCTCATTACTTAATAAACAAGAAAAAGGAAAACGACATAATTGTCGTTACTGTTTTGAAAATGGCACAAGTATCGTTATGGCACAAGTGTCATTATAGCACCAGCGATGTTTTGTTGTAACAAAAAAGTATAACCGTCGTTATGGCTTCATCAAGCCTAAAACAATGGAAAAGTCCCTCGTTCNTCACAACCCGTCCGAGCCACGATAATCGATAAGTTGAACTTATTTGAGTTATAGGCTGGACACGCCGTTTACAACATTCGGGAGATGTGCTCATTACTTAATAAACAAGAAAAAGGAAAACGACATAATTGTCGTTACTGTTTTGAAAATGGCACAAGTATCGTTATGGCACAAGTGTCATTATAGCACCAGCGATGTTTTGTTGTAACAAAAAAGTATAACCGTCGTTATGGCTTCATCAAGCCTAAAACAATGGAAAAGTTCCTCGTTCTTAACATTATAAATAGTTTGCTTTTCAAAATGACAAAAGTAGTACATTGTAACATAACACCACCATTATTTTTCAATATTAGAAAAGAAGTACATCATAACACTACAAAAGTTGCATATGTGTCGTCTTGTCTTCATCGTTCATGTCTTTCATTAAGTGGTACACGATTTGTACAAGTGATACGATTATGCCTAGTTTCCAAACACCTACTACACTCACGAGACTTGTGTATCTCTCCAGTTGATTGTTTCCTTTCTTTGGTGGACGTCAACTCCCTATTCGTTTCAAAGGTCGTATCACCTTTCTTAATCGAGCATTTTCGGGAATTTACCAGTCCGTCAAGTTTGGTAGTGGATATATAAATATATATTTAGAATAAGCTTGTTTCCAGTAAGAAGAGCTATAAACTGGAGAGCAAAACCTGTAATAGTTACCTCCAACGTCCCTTACTACACGAATTTTATGTGCACATAGAAATTGGTCCAGATCAAATTCCTTGCATGTGCATGTCCCCTTCTCCAAATGAGCAATGAAACTTTCCATTTTATCATTCACTTACATCTCATCTGGGCTAATAGCTTTCACCTCGAAACCTTTTAACTCGTTCTACCTATCATACATCTTCTCCTCCAAAGGTGGGGTAAGGTAGCTCATACTTTTTTCGGCATCAACACGTCTATCATGAAACCATCTTTTCATCTTCTTTGTGATATGCTCGATCAAAGCAAGTATAGAAAATTCTCGAGCACTTTTCAACAATGCGTTCAATGATTCTGCTTTGTTTGTAGTCATACTATTGTATCTGATTCCATTAAAGTGTGCTCTTGACCAATACTCTACACCATCATCATCCTCTGAGTACCCTCAAATTTTCTAGTGTAGATTGCATAATACTTGCATATTGATCGTAAATTTTGCTAAACTATATGCCTCTACAGTAGCTCTAAACAATGACAAAATATGAATATGAGGAAATTTTCTCTTTAAGTTAGTTTGCAGATGCCATATACAATACTCATGATGTGAGTTAAGTTAGACGTTGCTAAAATCATTTGATATGCTTGGTGCATAATCAGATATAAAGACTAGCTCGACTGTGTCGTCGATTATTTGCCACAATATTTGAATGAACAAAGTCCATGAGTTATTGTTTTCTAAATCTACTATACCCCACACAAGTAGATAAATTTGACGATTTGCATATTGGCATGTGGCAACAAGTAATATACCTCGATACATAGATTTCAAAAATGTTCCATCCACACAAATTACCTATCAGATTGAAGAGAGGAATCCATGTATGCTTGGTCCTAATGCCATGAAAAAACACATGAAATGTCCATTATTATTTGTTCAATAAAAGTCAACGTGCTAGGATTTTTCTCTCCAAAACGTAACAATACAATGGTACCTTCGCATAGCTATCATCAAGGCTACCTCAAACCTCTTTGTAAGAAAATTCTTTAGCCATGTACGCCTTGTGATATTTTATAGTTATGCCAAATTCTCGCCGAACGTCATTGATGATGTTTCTTGGTCTGTGCACTATGTTGACATTCTGATACTTTGGAGTTACATGCTTTCCAATTACCAAATAGGTAGCATGTATATTATCCCTACGACGAACACTCATGGAGCAATGTGATGGCCAAAATATTTCGTATTTGAAAAATCTCAGATTCAGCTATCCTCATTGCTCATAAATGCTAGTTGCATCTTTTTCCAATATAAACTACAATGTACACACTCTTATTTGATGTCTTTACTTTGAATTCAAATTGGTACTTCACAGCAAGTAGTTGGGTTTTCGATATCAAAGTACGTTTAGTTGGAAATAATTCATCTTCATGTACATCCTCATTTTTCGGAATTTAATTGATGATCTATATGGAATTGAGCAAAAAACTTTTGTTGAAGTACCAATAATGTCCTTTTGCATGGAGAAATCAACATTATTTTCATATCTACAAGGAGATTTATCTTGGAAATCTTGTTTTTCAAAACTACCTTGAATTATGTTCAAATTATCCCAATCCACATAGTTTCCTTCTATATCATTCTCATAATCGTCACCATATTGCTCAACTTCATTTCGATTGCTCACACCTCCCTTTTCTACTTCATCATTGGTTTCTACTCCACCATCTCTTTCAAACTCCCTTGTACTATCACACTCATTTGCAACTTTGGTCGAAATAGTCAAGCAGAGAGGGTGCTTTTTACAAATAGAAAGAAACCACTTCACTTTCATATCACAATTAATCCTTTGTGGTGGAACTGAAAACTTAGACATGCCCATGTTAAGAGGTATCATCTCAATTTCATAATACTTTGAATCCACGTTAACAAGTTCTTACACTTTGTTGTACAACTCTATATACGAAATGCTAGTTAGAACATAAAGAATATCCACATTTTTTTTCAGCATTCCCTACATAACTACATGTCCATTTGCTTTCTTTAGTCTTTTTAAACTCAACAAAAAAGCATACAAGTACCCATATCATTTCTACAGAATCCATAGCTA
>CAIGRL010095290.1:0-13945 GCA_903798325.1 Fraxinus xanthoxyloides
TTTTTTTTTTACATATTAGCCCGGCTTGTTGTTCGATCTTGGATCCGTTCTTGCCTGAAGCTGAATTTATTTTTAACAGCATGGCATATAGTTCCACCAGTCGTACTCCTTTCTCTGTTGTTTACACAAAAGAATCAAACCACTTTGTATACTTGGTTGTACTTCCTAAATTCAAGAGCAAATAGGCTGAGAACTTAGCTAAGCAATTTATTGAGATGCACAAAGAGACTCAGCAGACTAACAAATCTTGTGCTGACAAAAAAAGAAGGTTCAAAGAATTCAGAGAGGGATAACTCGTGATGTATCACAAACTTCAGAAGACGAAATTTGGGCCATTTGGCTTTAAGAAGAAGATATATGACAATGCCTAATTCATTGATCTTCCTTATAACTTGCATGTTTTAGGTTTTTAGTGTTGATGATTCTGTAGACAAAATGACTAATTTGTAACGTGTTGTAAAAATTAAGGACCTAGGGTGCAATTTGTACAAATTGGATTATGAGGTCTAGAGTTCTAGCATGAAAAGAGAAGAAACACGACGCCGCACTTTCGCTAGCTTCTCGCCAGTTGGCGCTCGAGCGACAAAATCAGAATGTATGTCGTCCGTCTGTCGTTGAGCTCTCACTCCATGTGACGCTCTCTTGTCACTAATCCCTCGTCGAGCGACATGTTGATCTAGAAAACCCTATTTTGTTGTTTTGAAGTTTTTTCTTGCCAATTCAACCTAATTACCCACTCCTATAAATACCCAAGCCTATGCACTAAAATTAGGGTGGTTGTTCATTGTGCCTCTTTGCTATAATCTATTTTCTTTTAATTTTATACAACCACATAAATGGGGAAAACATCAAATCCATAACACCTACTTCCTAAACACTCTTGGGAATGCACTTTCTCGATTGAACTTCAGAGGTTGCTGGAGGTTGAGAGAGGTTGGACTACAATCGCAGGAATAGCACAAGACCTTTGAGTAGGTTCTTGAAATTCCACTTGGAAGAGACAATTGCAGAAGATCTTTGAACAGACATTGGAGTTAGCAAGAAATAGATCGAGAAGTCTAGTGGAGTTAGCTAGATAACATCTGACCGTAATTCACTCCATATTGTCTATAGTAGATGTAATTGGCTTGGTCCCGGAGTTTTACCCAGTTGGGTTTCCCTGTCATTAATATTTTGTTATTTACTACTTTCCTTATTACTGCGACAATTCAACATAAAATAATTGGACGTGTATGCTTAATCATCTAGAAACAATTAAAAGCGATTTGTTGCTATTTAATAGGTATAATTTGGGTCGAACCTCCTAATTTCAATTTGTCTCAAATCCTTGGCCCATATTATCTAGATGAGTAATACTTTATCCGTCCCGCCATATTTTGATGGCAGTAATTATGCCTACTGGAAGGTTAGGTTGAGAGCCTTTTTAAAATCCATAGATGAGTGTATCTGGCTTATTGTTGTGAATGGTTGGGCTATACCTAGTTCTACGGTTAATAATGAAGTAATCCCCACCCGTGTTGCTAATTAGATAAGAGCAAACTTAGATGAATGTAACTGGAACAATAAAGTCTTACATGCCCTATTCATTGCAGGATCCTCGAAAGAGTTTAGGGGAGTGTCTATGTATGGGGTAGCCAAAGAGGTCTGGGATATCCTACAGACCACACATGAGGAAACTCAGGTGGTTAAGAACTCTAAGTTGCAGATACTGACCACTAGGTTTGAAGAGATTAAAATGAAAGAGAATGAGACATTTGATGAATTCTATGCGAGCTTAAATGACATAATAAATTCTAGTTTCAACCTAAGTGAGAGAATCCCGGAGTCTAAGATGGTCAGAAAAATTCTTAAATCCCTACCAGAAAGGTTTTAGACCTAAAGTCACGGCCATATATGAAAGTAAGGACTTAGATTCCATTAAGATTGAAGAGTTGATTGGAGCTCTCTACACTTATGAACTTACATTAGGTAAACTAAGATTGAGAAGTCAATTGCCTTGGACACCATTAGAGATGAAGATTCCGACTCTACCCACTTAGATTCTCCTAACGAAGAGGAGCTACCGTACCTTACAAAAAATTCGAAAAATTCTTAGGAATAAAAAGAAACCTAAAGTGAGATGATTCCAGTGAGTCTAGAAGGTGATCTCAATCTGTGAGATGTCAGAGCTGTCGATGTTTTGGCCACTTTAGGAGTGAATGCCCTAGTAGTAGGAGAAATTCGGATAAGACTATGAATGCTATTCTTATTGATGACGAGTCTAACTCGAACAATCAAAATGAGAAATCAACTCGTGAGGAAATTGAAAAATATATTTCTTTTACTGTTAGAATTAGGGATGAATCTGATAAGGGGAGTGAAAAGGTTGAAAACGTAGGTAGTGATGAGAAATTCAGAAGAAGATTCTAATAGTGAAGACAATTCTGATAGTGAGAGAGATTTTCATGAGGCTTAAAATAGAATATGTGAGGGGAGCATTTAGATTCTAACAAAAAATAAAGCCTTAAGTACGAGAGTTACGAAACTTGAGTCTGAAAACGAGAAACTCGTAGCTTACAATCAGGAATCTAACTCAACCCTGAGTAAGTTGAAATCCATGAATGAATCTTTAGATACTCATGTTAGGAATCTCGCTAGTGAGTTTGAGAAGACCTTTAGGAGAGCTACTGAGCTGGCATTGAAAAAGAAACCTTAGAAATTTACGTTAAAAATCTTTCGAGCGACCTAGAGCATTCCAAGTCTCAACTTCTTGCATTTTCTAGTGGTTCTATAAATTTAGATAACATTCTAGGAATAGGCAAGCATGTTGGCCATAAGGGAGGTTTAGGATATAATAAAAATGATTGCTAGTACGTCTAGACCACATTTGTCCCTGGTACTGACTAGCTTAAACATGTGCCTAACCTTAAACCTAAGAATAATGGACATGTAGGACAAAGGCCTACTAGACATCGTAGGACCCGCCAACATAGGAATAGATATCAACGATCTCATAACCTTAGTCCTAGACTTATCCCTGCATGTTTTCATTGCAGTGAGTTAGGACACATAAGACCTAAGTGTCGTCATTTCCTGAATAGAAATAGAAATCGAAACTTAAATAGAAATAAGATTCAGGAGTTTGTTAGTGAGATTGACTTTCTTATTAATCAGGTTAATGACACAGATGAATGTGAATATTTATATTACTAGGCAATGTTAGATGAAGAAAAGTGATCTGAAATTTTTTGAAATAGATCACGGTACTCTTAAAGGTAAAAGCATTTGCATACCTAATTTATTATGTATTTTTGGTGCATGTTCGTGCTTTATCATTGTGTGACATTGATTTATGCATGCATCATATTTGTTTATTTGTTTTTTTAAGTAAAAAACTCATGCAAGTTTTTCATTTTTATTTTTTTGTGCGCTAGGTGAATTCATGCTTTAAAATAAGAAAAATGGAAAATTGATAAATAAAAAATGTGGGAAATTATTTTTACAAGCATAATATATAAAATACTTGAATTTGCTTTTTGTAATCAAGCGTTGGTGTAATCGACGAGTTGTAACATAGTTTTCATTGGTGACTCAAGTTATTATGGAATACTTAGTATATGTGTCTTCATGTACCATCTGCACTACATACCCTATGATATTGTTAATGTGACTCAACCGCGTGTGTGAGATTTGGGATGACAATTACTTGTTTATATGGTGACTTTGAACATGAATTGACCTTATTTATTAGATCTAAGCTCCAGTTTATCCCCGAAAATAAAAAGCTCGATATCTTATTTTATTTTTCAAAGCATATTTGACTCGAGCAATTAAAGATTCGAGGTTTCTCATAATCCAGTGCCTATGGTCAACTGACTTGGGTTAACCGGCCAAAAAATTTCTCTACAGATGTCATTTTAGTAGTTTAATGGAGAATAGCATGCACTTAAGATGTGAAAAAAATTATGAGCTTAAAATATGTTCAAAGTTAGGAGAAGAAAATAAAATATCAGTACAAAATGAGCTTTTATTTAAAGGTCCTAATGCGCCATAAATGGTTTGACTTTCATAAGTAGAGGAATATACTTATTGACAGTAACGTTTATCATGTTCTTTCTCACAAAATTAAGGTTTGAAATCCTACTTACAAAAGATTAGTGACACTTTACACACATGGTCTCTTATACAATTTACATCATGTTAACTTGAACTAAGTATGTGGGAATGTTTATTGTACATTGTTTATACTTTGCATGCTAACACAACATTTTTGAGTTATTATGCGTTAATGTTAAAAGTTATTAATTATCAGTCCCTTCGTTATTCGTGACAAAAAGTGNGTTAATGTTAAAAGTTATTAATTATCAGTCCCTTCGTTATTCGTGACAAAAAGTGGGAGAGTAAAGTAAATGTTGTGAATAGGAAAATTTTAAATTTTTAAAATTTTTGAAGGTGAAGTAAAGTAAATGTTTTGAATGGGAGAATTTTAAATTTTTAAAATTCTGAAGGTGAAGTAGATTGATAGTGGAAGATTTGTTGATTGTATTGCATTTCATACCATATCTACCTAGCTGATTGAGTTTTTGATGTTTGTGTGATGCTAATGTTTTTGTAGGTGTTTGGATTAACATTAATGTTACGTCTCATTCTAGTTAGTGTTGGTATTATATGTTTAATGATTTTATTATTTTCTATATCACGTACTTTTACATTGGGTATTTGAGTTGTGAATTTCGGGAAATGGGTATAACAAGGAATGCAAGAGACATCAGTTTGATGAAACTTAGGTAGTTTAGATTTTGTTTTTGATTTTCCTTAACTTATTGTATAGTTTTGTCATAAAATGTCAAATGGAGAGTTTCTTAGGTTTTTAGTGTTGGCGATTCTGTGGACAAAAGAGCTAATTTATAACATGTTGTAAAAGTCAAGAACTTAGGGTGCAATTTCTATAAATTGGGTTATGAAATCTAGGGTTCGAGCATGAAAATAGGAGATACACGGCACCACATTTTTGCTGCCATGTTGCCCCGTTGGCACTCGAGCAATAAAGACAGAATGTCTGTCGCCGAGCTCTCGCTCGAGTGACTGTGCATCGCTCGTCTGTCGCTGGTCCCTTGCTCAAGCAATAGGTCGATCCGAAAAACCCTATTTTATCATTTTGAAGTATTTTTTCTGCTCATTCAACCTAATTACCTTCTTCTATAAATACTTGAGCCTATATACAAAAATTAGGGTAGTTGTTCATTGTGTCTCTTTGCTATAATCTATTTTCTCTTAATTTTATACAACCACATAATTGGGGAAAACATCAAATCCATTGAATCCATAACACCTACTTCCTAAACCCTTTTGGGAAAGCAATTTCTCAGTTGAACTTTAGAGGCTGCTGGAGTTTGAGAGAGTTTGGACTACAAGCTCAGGCATAGCACAAGGCCTTGGAGCAGGTTCTTGAAATTCCACTTGGAAGAGACAATTGTAAAATGTCTTGGAGCAGACCTTGGAGTTAGCCAAAAATAGATCGGGAAGTCTAATGGAGTTGGCTAGATAGCATCTGACCGTAATTCACTCCATATTGTCTATAGTTGAGGTAATTAGCTTGATCCCAGAGTTTTTACCCAATTGGGTTTCTCTGTCATCAATATTTTTTTATTTACTGCGACAATTCAACATAGGATCATTGGATGTGTATGCTTAATCATCTAGAAACAATTAAAAGTGACTTGTTACTATTTAATTATTAGTTTTTTAATTCTGCATAATCAAATATTCACCCCCTTTTAGGTGTAATTTGGGTCGAACCTCATAATTTCACAGGTGTTTCCTACTTTTTATCTCTCATATTTATATGAATACTTCCCACTAGATGGTCCCATGTCTGAGATTCTCTGAGACTCTATCTCTCGAGTCGGGTGTTTTTCATTTGAAGGAGAATCTCATGCAGAAAGATGGACTCCCAAGTCGACAAAGGCATTTCAGTCATTTCGCTCCCCAACAAGTTGCTGAATTAGTATATTTTTTATGTTATTTTCTTGTTTTGGGTTGGGTTGGACATGTATATATTACTGTTGTGTTAAAGATTGACTCACACAAACAAGAACTGGTACGGAATTGAAAGAAAGAACATAGAAATCACACCAGAAATTTACAGGAATCAGAAGAGATTTAATATATTCAAGAACTTTAAGTACAATTTAAATGTGGTGCAAGTTACACACTCAAAGTCTCTCTTAATTTCAATGAGCTCTCTCTACACAGGTACGAGTTTTCCCTGAGCTTTCCCAGATAACGAGTACCAAAACTTTCCTGTAACTTCCACTCTGCTCTATACATGATATAAAGACCCTGTTTATACAATTTGAGCCAACCGCGTGCCTGTTGATTTATCATAGTAGTTAGCTCTCAACTAACTCTATACAGAAAGCTGTTAAAAACTGTAAAACCAACTGGTAATCTACTAATTAGTTAAACAGCTTCCACATATCTCCACCTAGGCTTTTATTGTCAAAAAATAGTTGTGGAATTTGACTGGATCCTGTTACCATATCAGCTGCTAAGGGACCTTCAATCCAAGCAAGCTTAATGCTTCTCCAAACTTGCTCACTGGTACGACTTTGGTGAAAATATCTGCAGGATTTATTTTTGTAGATATTTTCTCAATTTTCAATGATATCTCTAACGAAATGAAGTCTCACGTCTATGTGTTTAGTCCTCTCATGAAACACACTATTCTTGCTCAGATGTATGGCACTTTCTGAGTCACATTTGATCTTAACCACTTCTTGTTCAAATCCCAGTGCACCAATAATCCCTCTTAGCCATAGAGCCTCTTTAAATGCTTCAGCCAATGCTATATATTCTTCTTCGGTTGATGACAAGGCAACCACATTCTGGAGGCTAGACTTCCAATTAATGGTATTGCCTCCAAGAGTGAAGACATAACCAGATAGACCTTTTCTTATCTAAGTACCCAGCATGATCTGAGTCACTATAGCCTTCAACAACTTCTGATCTGCTGCTTCTCTCATAAGTGAGCTTCGATGAGGCATAACCTTTTAGATATTGAAATAGCCATTTCACTACCCTCCAATTCTCTCTAGTCGCTTATAGGGCTTTGGCAGGGAGTTCAATAAGAAGATGGCTTGATCTTCTTCTATCTTGATGTCAAGACTTTCAAGATCTGCAACCATCTTGGTGAACTCATCTACATTCTCATCAATGCATTTTGTATCATTCATTCTAAAGCTGTAAAACTTCTGTTTCATGTAGATTCTGTTAGGTAGAGCCTCAGTCATGTAGATCTGTTCAAATTTGCTCCACATCTCAGCTGCCGTCTTTTCTTTAATCACTTTCCTGAGTATTTGATCACTTAGGCTTAGAACAATAGTGTTCTTGGCCTTCTATAATACCTCTGCCTTTTTAGCACCTGTGAGTTTTTCAGACATCTCAGATTCAGTCTTGAGAGCTTCATTCAATCCAAGATTTCCTGAGTGTGCCTTCATCTTAACCTGCCATAAACTGAAATCGCCCTTCCCATCGAACTTTCAATTTCTAACTTTGGAGAAGACATGTTGAGTTGAAAATTCTGGGTTCAACACTTTCTTCTAGAGATCTCAATCAAGAACCTTGAAGAATATTCAGTTTATGAAGCCCGAGCACTATCAGGCTCTGCTACCAAATTGTAAGATTGACACACAAACAAGAACTGGTACAGAATTGAAAGAAAGAAGAACACAGAAATCACACCAGAAATTTATAGGAATCAGATCAAGATTTGATATATTCGAGAACAGGACAAAGTCCCAGTCATATAAGCAGAAGTTACACACTCAGAGTCTCTCTTAATTTCAATGAGCTCTCTCTACACAGGTACGAGTTTTCCCTGAGCTTTCCCAGATAACGAGTACCAACACTTTCTTGTAACTTCCACTGTGCTCTATACTTGATATAAAGACCTATTTATACAATTAGAGCCAACCGCGCGCCTGTTGATTTATCATAGCTGTTAGTGCTCAACTAACTCTCTACAGAAAGCTGATAAAAATGTATAACCAACTGGTAATCTACTAACTAATTAAACATCTTCCACATGTTGCTTACTTGAAATAGCAGATTTGATATGCAATTTTGCTTTGCAGTTTGTACTCAAAGAAATTGGATTTTGCTTCTAGAGAATTGGATCATTGAACTACTCCTCTAGCAGAGTTTATTAAGTTTTTGTGCTTGCTTCGTCAATTGTTCATGTATTGATATTACTTCTATCATTTATACAAATAGATTTAGACAATAGGGTGTGTTATGAATTTATAGATTAATTTTACACATAAATTCAATATTTTTCCCAATTTTCAACCACACATTCTCCAAAAAAATAACTATTCCAAAACACATTTCTCCCCAAAAAAAAGAGGCTCAAATAGGGGATTATTTTGAGACAAGACTCAAATCCCTATTTCTACCATGTTCAATCATGTCAAAAAATGACATCAAGAGACTTTCGTAAGAGAAGTTGACACCTACATCAGTCCTATGATAGACATATTCTTGAATAGATACACTACATGACTATATTCAACATTGCAGTTTTATCGATTGTTATAACAAAATGTAGTTTGTTTATGGTATTAAGTCCTTGTCTGGTTTAGCAAAAAACTAACTCTTAAAAAAATATATTGATAAAAGTTATGAAATGTGTGATTGGAAAGTTGTAGATCTCATTAAAAGATATGTAACTTGTCCAAAGATTTAGATAAAATATTCTATGATCAAGTGAAATTTAATTTTTAGAACATTCAATATACTACGAATGCACCAGTATCACCATTAAACTATTTCTGCAATAAGGACAAATCTCAAACTCGAATAGTGAAATAGTCAACACTATAACGTTCAACCACAAGATGTAAACCCTTATACATTGATTGTGAACAATTATATTTATGATGGACATACTATACTTCTCAACATAAGCACTCAACTTATATCATCACAGGTGATCACTCATAATTTTATGCTCAATATTAAATAAAATGTAGTAACACTATATAAAAACATGGTTTATTTATTATAAAACTGTCATTTTACTACGGCCAAACCATACTGTATGGACGCATAACATAATATGCATTAACAAGATTGTGGAGTGGCAACTACAAGCACAGGAAACTTTTTACGAACAGTGAGTCCAATGCCTTCAGTCATGTCAATATCACTGTCTTTTCCTCCATTAGGCAATGCTAAGTTGAATTTGTGCACTAATTTTGCCAATGCAAGTTCATTAACAACCATGGCAAATGCAACACCAGGACAGCCTCTCCTACCAGCACCGAATGGTATGAGCTCGAAGTGAAGCCCTTTGAAGTCTATGTCCGTTTCGAAGAACCTTTCCGGACGAAATTCTTCAGGGTTTTCCCACAATGACGGGTCTCTTCCGATTGCCCAAGCATTGACAAGCACTTGTGTGCCTGCTGCAATGTCATAGCCCACGAGTTTAATTGATTGGGTTGATTCTCGAGGAACCAGCAATGGAATGGGAGTATGAAGTCGTAGACTTTCTTTAATTACAGCCCTCAAGTAAGGCATTTTCTCCAAATCATCTTCTGTTACATCCAACTTCCTTCCCGCTACTTCTCTAACCTCATTTTGCAATTTCTCCAAGATTTTTGGGTGCTTTAAAAGCTCTGCCACGGTCCATTCCAAAACAGTAGATGTTGTATCCGTTCCAGCACCAAATACATCCTGTCAGAAAGAAATAGAGATTCCTAAACTGAAATTCAAATCCAATAACAAGTTTAGCACGAGATGGAAATCTATTTTCTAGAGTCAGATCCTTACCAGGATAACAGCTTTGATCGCATCAGTTTCCAGTCGAAAACCAGCCCCATTTTGTGTCTGAATTTCAAGCAATAAGTACACAAAATCCGATACTCCGGCTTCATCACAATTTACCCCTCCTTTCATTTGCTCCCTGTGTTCTTCAACTATGCCCTCCAAAAATTCATCAAACAGTTTAATTAGTTTATCCACTTTGGCATCCAAACCATTGATTTTACTAATCCAGGCAAGCCATGGGATGTAATCCCCTACATAGAAAGTACCTATCAAGTCCCCATACTCCCTCACCAACCACTTGAATTTTTTCCCTTCTTCCCCAACACAATATTTCCTTCCCAATGCCACCCTGCACACTATATCATTTGTAAGTGATACTAATAGGTCGGACAAGTTTACTGAGGAAGATGAAGAACGTGATTGTCTGATTTTCTCGACCATTAGGGTTGTTTCTTCTTCTCTTACACGACGAAAAGATTGAACCCGTTTGTTGCTCAAAAGCTGCAACACACATATGCTTCTCACTTGCCTCCAGTATTCACCATATGGGGCAAACGCTATGTCCTTAGAGCCATACAAAAGTTTTTCCGCCATGCTTGATTTTGGCCTGTTCAACAAGACATATAATAAATAAATCTATCAATTCAATAGGTATCACTTTATCATCTTTTGTCAATAGGGCTGGAGTTTTTAAGCATGCAGTTTCAATGATTTTATAACATAGGTTTTTATCCGTTGATTAGAAAAATTCATAAATCAGTATATTTATCCTTCTTTAATAAATTAAGCGAGGTGGTCAATCACGACCTGTTTGAGAAAATCAAATCATGATATTTCATGATCATTCGCGCTGCATCGGCAGAGGAAACGACCAACACTGGCACACTACCAAGGTTAAGTAAGAAAAGTGGACCATAGCGTTTAGATAGCAACTGGAGGGAGCGATGGGGTTGTAAGCCCAACTGATGAAGGTTTCCAATGATCGGAAACCTTGACGGAGAAGGGGGTAGCTTTTTCCGGGAACTTGAAGCACTTTTGTAGAATCCTTTGCAAATGAATATGATGAACACAAGGAAGCAAAAAAGAGAAACTATCCATAGTGCCATTTTCTTCTCTGTATTACAAGATATTATCTTGTTAATGTCCAAATTAATATAGAGGCTGATTTGGACCTCGAAGATATCGATGTGATCATCTTTGGGATTGGTCTGAATATGATGTTGTCGGTCTTAATTAATTTGTTCATCCAATGGTGGAGGTAAAAACTTTATTAGTGCTGCCAATCAACAAGCCTTTCATGACTTTCTTTTCGGACTTTTTCTATCATCATTTTTCACCAATTGTTAGCATTGATTTGAGAGAAAACAAAATATATGTATCCTATGTACTCGGCTCATTTGTTGTTCTGTTAAAAAAAGAAGAACAATAGACAATAGAAGGCGTGTATTGATTCTACTCATGTTTTTCTTGAATTTCAATTTTTCCTTTTATTTTTCTTCTCTCGTTATGTGTTGTTAAATCCAAAGTTCGGATGAATGACTTACCTAGTTTTAAACCTTTATTTTCAATTGTCAAGATTCTCATATTTAGTTGTTCATGTGTTGACATTTTTTTTAATATCCAGGTGTCCACATTCGACGACTTATCTTGGGGTCTACGTCTTGATCCCTCGAGACTCAGATCAAGTAAATCGCGGGATGTATCCCAAATTGGTCAGGGTCCAAGAGCCCTCCACTGATCTGCCAAGTGTCGAGCGAATCAACAAATGTTGCATCTTACATTTAAGGAGAACTCCTGCCTTCCGACATAAATAATGTCTTCCAAGAGAGAGTCTGCCTTCCAAGAACTGTTTAATTGATTTCGTAGTAAATTCGACAATTAATGGATAAAAGGTACCTTTAATTGAATTCCTACGTGATTTAATGTATTTAGTTGAGATTTATCCTAATTCACATAAAGATATTGTAAGAGTGTGTTTGGTGCATATTAAAATGGGAGAATGAATTTTTTTGAAGTGATGTGATGAGAACTATGTGGTTGAAAAGGAATGAAAAGTTATTGATGTGATAAAAAATATTATTTTATTGAAGAATGTGTGGTTGAAAATGAGTAGAAGAATGAGAATGAAAAATACAATGTGGGACAAACGGGGGCAAGTTGATTAAGTTAGATAGGACTGATTTGAACTCTAAATTGATTTAATTAGTGAATTTTAATGAATATAACGCCGAGAGTTGAACTTGAGAAAATTAAAAGGGATAATTATGGTGAAATCTTGAGTCGTGATATTTTGCATACCTAAGTAAACCCAAAATTGACTATCGCGCACTTCTTGCTTGCTTTCGTAGATTGATAGCTTTTAGGATTGTAAATAAATTAATCTATAATTTTTTTTATTCGAAGTGGAACTAGAAATAGTTATACTAGTCATCACCACGTCTAATGGTCGACGGGAATTGGGCTGGCTTTAGTTTATACCATAGATTTATACGAATAGATTCAGACAAAAATGTGAATTAAAAATGATGTAGACAAAGGGCGTGTTATGAATTTATAATATATAGATTAATTTTACACGTAAATTCAATATTTTTCCTTGTTTTCAACCACACATTGTCCAAAAATTCACTATTCCAAAACACATTTCTCAAAAAAAAAAAGTGTGGGTGGGGTGGGGGGCTCAAATAGGGAATTATTTTGAGATAAGTCTCAATCCCTATTTCTATCAAGTTCAATCATGTCAAAAAACCACGTCGAGGGACTTTCATAAGAGAAGTTGACACCTACATACGTCATACGAGACATATTCTTGAGTAGAAACACTACATGACTATATTCAACATTGCAATTTTATTGATTGGTATAACAAAATGTAGTCTGTTTATGGTATTAATTCCTTGTTTCGGTTAGCAAAAAATTAATTTTTTAATAAATATTGATAAAAGTTATGAAATGTGTGGTTAAAAAGTTGTGGACCCCATCAAAAGATATATACCATGTCCAAAGATTTAGATAAAATATTTGAAGATCAAGTGAAATTTAATTTTTGGACGTTCAATTTACTACAAATCGCAAACCCGAATAGTGAAATAGTCAACACTATAACCTTCACCCACAAGATGTAAACCCTTATATATTGATTGTGAACAATTATATTTATGATCGAAATATAAGTTGTGTTATACTATGCTTCTCAACATAAGCACTCAACTTATATTTATCACAAGTGATCACTCATACTTTTACTCATATGCTCAATATTAAATAAAATGTAGTAACACTATTTAAAAACATGATTTGTTTATTATGAAATTGTCATTTTACTACCAAACTCCACATATGGACACACTATTCAACAAAAACAGATTATGCATTAACAAGATTGTGGAGTGGCAACTAAAAGCACGGGAAACTTTTTATGAACAGTGAGTCCAATGCCTTCAGTCATGTCAATATCACTCTCTTTTCCTCCATTAGGCAATGCTAAGTTGAATTTGTGCACTAATTTTGCCAATGCAAGTTCATTAGCTAACTGTTTGGGACAATCGGAAGTTTCAAAACAGTCTATTACAGATCAATCTAGTTTAGAGCTAACAGACAATACTTTTCCTACCCTACTAGCAACACCACAATATTCAATTGCAAGGAATAGATCTCGCAAACAGATTAGACCTCCACAGAAGTACGGAGAAGCAGATTTAGTAGCTTATGCATTAAGTGTGGCTAACAGTATTGATTCTACCAATGAGCATGCTACATATTCAGAGCAACCAGTTGCAGTGATTCTAGTAGATAGTTGATTGCTATGCAGGAAGAAATTGAGTCATTGAATAAAAATAATAGTTGGGACATGAGGAAATTACCTAAAGATAAAAAGATCTTTCTCTGTAAATAGGTGTTCAAAAAAAAAAAGCACAACAAAAATTAGAGATGAAAGTATAAAGTTAGATTAGTAGCAAAGGACTACAGTCAAATCCTAGATGTTGATTTCACATATATGTTCTCACCAGCTGTGAAGTGTGGTTCTATTCGAACTTTACTTGGAGTAGTGGCTAAAAATCACCTAGAGTTTAAGCAGATGGATGTAAAATATGTAGGATTGGCTTTTTTATATTTTCTTTTCTTTTTCTTTTTTCGT
>CAIGRL010095295.1:8568-30672 GCA_903798325.1 Fraxinus xanthoxyloides
AAAAAAAAAAAAACAAAGAGGAATCAAATGAGCCTCCTAAGCACCAATTGCTCTTAAATCGGCAATCAAGGAAGGAACTACAAGTGAAATTTTGAGTGATGAAGAGTTCGATGATCTAGTTCTTCTTATCAAAAGATGGAGAGATTTTTGAAATAATCGGAGATTCCAAAAGAAAGAACAAAAGTGTAAAGAAAAGAACAAGAAAATCATTTACTATGATTATGAAAAATTCGGCCACAAGAGAATTGAGTACCCAAACAAGAAGAGGAATATCAAGAAAAATGCACTTTAAGCAACATGGGATGAAATCGAGGATGATGATCATGATGAAAATGATAAACAAGAAGAAATCCCCAACATGTGTTTCATGACAACTAAAGAAGAGGTAAACTCTATTGAAAAATGTTCATATGATGATTTATCTACCTCTTATGATGAAATTCTTGAAAAATTTGAAAAAATCACTCCATTCATAAAATGAAGCATTACTTGATGAAAAATGAAATGAAGGAAATTTTAGAAACTCAAAAGGAAAATATTTACTATGACTTATTAATTAAATAAAATTCTTCCTTGAAAGATAAGTTAAAAACATAACTAATATTATTTATAAATTTACTCAAGGTAAGAAGAATTTTGATTTTAAAACAAAAATCTTTAAAAAATCTATTTGTCAAAACTTCAAACACTCTTTCTTCAAAAACTACATGTAGATTTTGCAATAAAGATGAACATATTGCATATAATTGTCTATCCAAAAAGAGGCTACACTTTGAAAGAAAGAATAAGTGGATTCGAGAATCCACTAAAACTAACTACCAATGATCCAAACTGGTATGGGTGCTAAAGATAAAAAATTGAATTATTTTGTAGGAACCAAAAAAGATGGAGATCCTTGGATAGCAGATGCTCAAAATACATGAAGGGGGATATAATGTTACTATGAAATTTGAAAGTAAAGGATGAAGGTCATGTCACATTCGGGGATAATGTAAAAGGAAAAATTATTGGAATCGGAAACATTGGTCATTATTCTTCTTCTTCTATTGAAAATGTATTATTGGTAGATAACCTCAAACATAATTTGCTTAGTGTTAGTCAATTATGTGGTAAATGTTATCATATTAAATTCGATTCTTCTAAATGTCTTATTAAGGGCGCTACATCAAAATAAGTAAGGTTTATAGGGAGTCATAGCAAAGACATGAATATTATAAATATTGAATTTGATAGTGATGAAAAATATTTATCGAGTTTAAAGGAGGATACTTGGTTGTGGCATAGGAGATTAAGCCATGTTAGCATGGATCTTCTTTCAAAAAATTTCAAAAATTATTTTTTCAAAGGTATACCAAATTTAAAGTTTGATAAAGATAAAATTTGCGATGTTTGTAAATTTGGTAAAAACCACTTCAACTATTCTACATAGATCTTTTTGGACCTTCTAGAACTGCTAATTTGGGTGAAAAACATTATGTTTTCATCATTGTTGATGACTTCTCTAGATTCACTTGGTTATATTCCTAAACCTCAAAGATGAAGCTTTAAATACTTTCAAACACTTTTGCAAAAATGTTCAAAATGAAAAATGATACTCTATTACAACTATTAGAAGTGATCACATTGGAAAATTTGATAATCTCCCTTTTGATAATATTTGTAATGAAAATGGATATGAATATAACTTCTTGGCTCCTAGAACTGCTCAACAAAATTTTGTAGTAGAAAAGAAGAATCGTATACTGTAAGAAATGGTTAGGACCATGCTAAATAAAAATCGCATGCAAAAATACTTTTGTACCGAAGCCGTCAATGCCGCTTTCTAAATTGTAAATAGAGTTTTAGTTAGTGAAAAAAAAACTAAAATCCCATATGAGCTTTGGAAAAATAGGACTCCAGATATCAGATACTTTAAAGTTTTTGGTTGTAAATTCTTTATTTTAAACACAAAAGAAAATTTGGAAAAATTATATCCAAAATTCAATATTGGGATCTTTCTCGGTTACTCATCGACGAAACAAGTGAGGAAATGAAGAAGAGAGAAGAAGATAAATTTATACGTAGATGACATATTTTGAATGTTCTCTCTGGTCACCTCTATGATTTCTACACAAATAACACATCACCAAAGGAGATGTGGAAATAATTGGAAACCAAATGCAAGGCCGAGGAGGAAGGTACTAAAAAGTTTCTTATTTCTAAGTATTTTGATTTCTGGATAACTTGCATTCGTTAGGACAAATCCATAAGTTGCAAATCATTGTCAATAAAATGAAGGCTGTGAAGATAGATATTCTCGAAACTTTTCAAGTTGGAGAAATCTTTGAGAAATTGCCATATTTATGGAAAGGATATAGGAAGAAAATACTTCATAATTCCCAAGATTATTGTTTGGAAAAAATTCAAAAATATCTTTGAGCTGAGGAAGAGTCAAGGGCAAGAGATGGGAATTAACATTCTCATGAGAGAACTTACAAAGCTATGCCGTGGATCAACCAAACAAATATAAAAAGGATTCCAAGAATAAAAAACCCACAAACCCCAACAAAGATAAAAAGAACAAGAATAAATTCAAAATTTCTTGATATGTATGTGGCAAATCCTGACATTATGCTTGAGATTGTAGACATCGCAAACAATCAATGCAAGAAAGCAAAGTGAACTCCGTTGACAACATCATTGCTACCGTGAGCATTGTGAATTCGGTCAAAGAAAATGTTCAAGGATGGTGGTATGATACTTGTGCCACCATACATGTGTGCTATGATAAATCCCTCTTCAAAATTTATTAAGAAGCGGATGACAAACACATTCAAATGGGGAATGAAGTTCAATCGAAGGTTGTTGGCGAATGAAGCATTGACTTAGAATTCACATCTAGCAAGAAGATCACATTAGTAAATGTATTGCTTGTACCAGATATGAATAGAAACATTGTAAGTGGTGACTTGTTAGAAAAATTGGGAATTAAGTCTACATATGAGTTGGATAAATATATATACTTTTTCAGAATGGTGTATTTGTTGGAAAAAGGCTATTCTAGTGATAGAATGATCAAACTTTGTACTATTGACATAATATCAATAAAATTACAAATTTAAATTATGTTGTCGAGTCTATTTCTTCATAACATGATAGACTTGAACATGTTAGCTTTTCTACTTTAAAAGAATTATTAAAATCATTCATGTGAAAACATAAAACATAATGAATGTGAATTATGTGTTAAGATTAAAATGATTAAGAAACATTTTCATAGTATTGAAATGATATCTCACTCGTTAGACTTAATTCATTCTGATCTACGTGAATTAAATGGAATGTTAACTAGATGAGGTAATGGATATTTTATAACATTCATCGATGAACATTCTAGGTTTTGTTATATCTACTTGATGAAACATAAGAATGAAGCTTTTAACATGCTTAAGATATAAAAGTCGAAGTAGAAAATCAATTAAATAGAAAAATTAAAATTCTTAGAAGAGATATGGGAGGTGAATACTTTTCTAGTGAATTTAATCTTTATTTGTGAACAACATGAAATAATACATTAATGTAGTACACCTAGAATACTCAAACAAAATGGTTGGGCTGAGGAAAAAAATAGGACATTAGTTAAAATGATAACTACTATGTTATTAAATGCTAAGTTGCCATCTAACTTATGGGGTGAATCTTTATTAAGTGTGTGTCACATAATTAATAGAATTCTTTCTAAAAGATTTAATATTTTTCCACTTGAATTGTAGAAATGTAGATATCGAACATTGGTTATTTTAAAGTGTGAGTGTGTTTTGTTTGAAGTAAGAACACATATCCTAAATGAATTAAATTGAGTCCTAGAGGAATCAAATGTGCTTTTGTAAGATATGCCCAAAATATCAAGGCATGTCATTCATTAAACTTGAAACCCAACGTTATTATTGAATCCCATGAAGTAGAGTTCTTTAAGAATACGTTATCTTCAGATAATAATTCTCTAAGGGAATTTCAAGTGGAGAATTCTAGCTTTACAAGATCACAAGTAGAAACATCTTCCGAGAATGTTGCGAAAAGTGAACTTCGCAGAAGTAAAAGAGCTCGAAAGGAGAAAGTGCTAGGATTAGATGAATTAGACTCTTAACTTATTTCTTTCTATTTAGTTGAGGAAAATGAGAAGAGTGTCACAAGAGCTACTCTGTATGTTCTTCAAGTGGAAACCGATCCTAAAATTTACCAAGAAGCAATGTCAACTACTGATAGCACCTTTTGTAAGGATGCTGTAAATGATTAAATTAATTCAATAATGTAAAACAACATTTCTAAATTAGTCAATTTATCACCAGGGTCGAAGCCTAAAGGCTACAAATTGGTATTTAGAGGAAGTACAGTGCGGATAGTACTCTCAATACATTTAAAGCTAGATTGTGGCCAAAGTATATCGATAAAAAGAAGGAATAGATTATTTTAACACTTATGTATGCATGAATAACATCAATTAGAAATATATTCGCTTTAGCTTCAATCTATGATTTGCATATACATCAAATGGATGTTCTTAAACGGGAATCTTGATGATGAGGTTTATATGGAACAACATTATTCTACCCGAAAATTACGATAAAGTATGCAAGTTAATAAAATCCTTATATGGATTAAAACAAATACCAAAGGATTGGTACGGAAGTTTAACTTAGCAATAATGTCTTTTGGATTTAAACATAATAGGGTTGATAAATGTTTATATACAAAAATATGTGATTTTCATGTTGTGCTCATTTGTTTATACGTAAATGACATGTTGATTGTGAGAAATCAAATGCAAGGTATAAATTAAATATCTTGGTAAAGTGGATACCATATGAGGTATCAAAGTCACCAAAACTAGTGGGGGTTATATGTAGAGTCAGCCACATTATGTAGAGAATGTGATTAATAAGTTCAAATACTTGAACATTAAACAAGCTAACACTCCATTCGATCCAAGTATAAAACTCATAAAGAATGATAAAAGAGCTATATCACAACTTGAGTATGCAACTGCTATCGGGAGTCTAATGTATAATGTGCAATGTACAAAAGCCAACATAGCATTTGTAAATAGTAAATTTAGTCAGTTTACTAGCAATCCAAGTAAGAACATTAGAAAGCTATCTGGAAGGTTTTTGGTTATTTGAAAAAAAGTCTCCCATATTCTAAATTTCAGGTAATAGTAAAAGAATTTATCGATGCTAGTTGGATATCTAGTGCTGGTGAGAATAAGTCAACCTCGGATTGGGTATTTACCCTTGGAGAATGTGCGATCTCTTGGAAATTTAAAAAACAAACATGTATTACTCACTCAACTATGGAATTCGAATTTGTGGCATTGATTGAAATCGAAAAAGAAGCTGAATGCCTTAGGGATTTAATGTATGAAATTCCATTGGAAGAAATTAATAATTCTTCCATATCTATCTTGTGTGATAGTCAAGTCACTTTATCTAGAGCATACAATGAAATGTATAATGGTAAGTCTAGACATATGAGTATAAGACATGATTACATGAGAAAATTAATCAAAGATGGAATAATTTCACTCATTTATGTAAAGTCAAATGAGAATTTGGCAGATCCGTTCACTAAACCCCTCTCAAGGGAATTAGTGCAAACAACAACTAGTAATATATGATTAAAACTCAGTAATTAAATTCACCAATGATAGCAACCCTACCTGACTATACTAACGAGTATACTTCGGGTTCAAATGATACAGCAAGTCATTCGATAAGTGGATAGATTCAGCATTTATTTTTTTTCTTTTAACCCTGTCTTATGTTACAAGTGTTCATCGTCACAAACTTTCTATAACTCTTAATATAGTCCAAATTGATGAATCAAGTATCTCTAAAAGCTGCAAAGATACTGTAATAAATTTATCTACATAAATTTCGAGGTCGTACAGCTTCAATAGAAAGTTGAAGTTTCTTTTTTAAAAGTTTATGAATAGGAGAAGCACAAGGCTATAAAAACGTTAAACGAGATTGTGTGGAACTTGAAACACTTAATGCTTGTGCGTAATTTCACCGTTATCATCGCAAGGAATAATGTGTTCAAAGCTTTAATATTACCTGGGATATCGATGATTACTTTTTGATTTACGATAAACTTGGATTTAAATCGAAAGATATCCATACTCTATGCATAGTTGCGTCAAATTTTAGTTTGTACACATTTTATATTTGAACAAGTGTGGGATTATTAGATATTGTTCAAATTAACAATGATGAGTGATTTTGGTAGTGATGGAAGATTTTAACCATGAAAAAATAAGAACAAAAAACGGCGAAGGCTAAAAAATGGCCTGGGCCTTAACCCGGCCTTTTATTGCAATTGCAGTGGCCATTTTGTTGTACTAGTCGGGCGCCTGAGTTTGTACAAAACATTTACCATTTCAGATTTTGAACTTTGGTGTTGTTTTGAAGGGTTTCACACTATTTCGGATTGTTTTTTGCACCTTTTCGTGCTTGGTGATTGTAATTTCATATATATGAGTAATTTTCATGATTGAAAACATATGAAAAACATCAGATTGATTCATTTACTTACAAAATTTAAGATCAATCCAAGGTTTTATAATTTTGTTCTTTAGTTCCTTTTTCCAAGTTACTTATCCCGATGGCGACAAATATTGTTTGAAGATAGCGTAATCGTCTTCAACCCTTCTATTTTGACAATTTCTTGTTACTAGTTTTATTTTCTTTCTTTATCAACTTTGTTTAACATTACCATCGTCAACCATCATTATCTACGAAGGGAAATGTGTTGTATCATCATCTTGGAAAGAAAAAAAAAAAGAATAAAAGAAAAACAAATGATTGGGTCAGACATGCAATAATATATTATTTGAAGGTAGTTGAAAAATAATGTAGTCATTAAACTCCTCTTTGATAGCTATAACTGAGGAAAAAAAAACTAATATTTTGAATGATGATTTTTTGGAGAATATGTAGGAAAAAGTAGGAAAAAATTTTGAATTTACGTACAAAATATTTTATTTTGTGAATGTGGCTAAAAATGAATATGAAAATTAAAAAGTTTTGTTTTAAAGGAAGATAAACAGAGACTAAATTGTTAATTAATAAAAATGGATTATAGCTCTCTTGTTGAACAACAAAGGGTGTAATAATTAGCGGAACTGAAGGGGCCATTTGTACCAATAATAAGAGGATTATTAGATCTTCATGCCATCGATATAATGATGTTTAAATATTATTTTTTTTGAAATATTATTGTTCAAAAAAACGGGGATCGAATTTAAGATAAAATACAATTCTTGATTTTGACTTACTCGAGAGTTTGAATATTTAGGTTATTACTCCGCGGTGGAATAATGCCAGTCATTTGTATGTTGTAACATTATTGTTGATATGGATTAAGTTCGTAATTCTATTTTACTTTGAGAAAATTACACAAAGAAAAGAGCAAAAATGTGAAACAGGTGATTTATATTAATAATTCAGTTTCAATGCAATATATTCAATTGTCATCGTAGCATTTCAATATAATTAGGGATAAAAAGATTATCATTATATTTCTAAAGTTATGCCTCTCTTTTCTCTACACAAAGAAAAATGTTAGCCCCAAGTACAATTAGGGAAAAAAACGTAAACAATATAATTAGACACACCTCCAACAATTATATCTTATAGATTCATTGTGGATTGGTTTTCAATTAATTATATTACATTAATATTCTATCCATTAATTATATAATTTGTAGTCATCAACTAAAGATGTGCTCTCACATATTCCAACAAAACAATGTCATAGTTAAAGCCAATTGCATAAATTTAGCACAATTGAAGCATCAACACGAGAAATCACTGAATTTAAGGTATCTGAAGAATATACTAACAAATTTAAAAGTCTATTTATAAATATTATGAGTAAAAACTTCTATAAAACTAACGTATACTAAGAAATATAGGATTATATCATAAAAATTTCATTTTATTATTAAAAAAATAAATTATTTGAAGCTGGAGGGCGAGCATCATCAATATAACTCTAATGGTGCATTTGATTGCCAATATTTTTCATGTAAAATGTGTTTTTTCTATCAAAATTCGTACTTTGGGTGATGGTAGTGTGATCAAAAGAAATGAGGTCATCAATTGGATCAGGAGGCACTATCAGGTCAACGGGCTGTGCGGGCTCAGATGAAGCATGAGACCTACTCTGGGTGATGGTAGTGTGGCCAATCGGCCGGAAACCCATCCTCGAACCCCCTCGGAAAAACTGACTCTAAGGCTGTCACTAAACGGTATATCAAATAAGCATAGGACAGCCCAACCCTCGTCTCTGTAGTACAGAAAGCCATAAAAATCTGCTGGCAAATGAATGAAGGCAAGTCAATGGGATCGCCATGCAGCATGACATATAAAAAACAAGCTTCTCCATCGATAATGAAGAACTGAGGGAAACATGTCAAAGATTTGTGTACACAATGCGCAACAGAATCTAGCGCTCAGTCGGGTTGTGCGAATGACACCTGAACCTCCCTCTAGCGGTGTGCTAAACACCGTCGAATGGACTAACGAGTCCATTGGAAGAGAACCAGGAGTAAGGTAGGGAAATAGGGGTGGACGACTCGAGAAATATGAATTAGATTCAAAATGACACCCCGAGTGATCTTAACGGTCCTACCTCAAAAGAAGAACCACTAACATCATGGATGTTAGCGTAGAACTCCTGAACTAAAGGACTCAGCGGGGATACTAACTCTACTAATAAAGGCTCCCAACATAGAGAAGTGAAAATAGCGGTGAGATCCGGGGATAGGTCAAACATAATGACCTCGCGTTCGAAGGAAATGGGATGAAGGGAAAACTGTGACCCAAAAATGTCTGGGCGAAAACAGAAATAAATTGAGTCCTACTGAATGAGGTAGAGGTACTAGGAGTGGAAGCGGTCGTGCGTGCTTTCTTGGGTGGCATCTGAAAGAATTGAATCACAAACATTAAAATCTCGATATACGATAAACTAAACCATGATATGCATGGTATGCATGAATGCACGTAAAACAAGGCAAATACGATAACATGCAATGTGCCCTAACATGAACGCATGACGACATGCAGTGATGCCTAGACGTAAGTGACGTGAAGACATGACGCGTGCCGAGATTCTAGACGAAGGGACGTGATGTCATGACGAAATGACGTGACATTACTTTACGGTGTAAACATGAACACATGACACCAACAAAAGCCAACCTAAACACACAACCAATAACAAACCCGATATTCCGGCAAACAAGGTCAATCATGCAACCCAATGCAATCAATCCCAACGACCCAACTTGACTTCAACACAAATCACACTCCAAAGCGAAATGTCCACACCATCAACCAACACGACACTCCACACAAAATCACATACCATGCAATCTAATGCAATTGTCATCAACTAACTACGTTAAATGATGAGCTATAGTGAAGAATTCTACACGAAACCATAAAATCACGCCAAAAGCGGCCAAAGAACTCAATGTGTGGAGAAAAATCATGCAAAAATTGATGAAAATGTGTCATTGATCAAACTATGTAATGTATCATCAACCACACAAGCAACGATGATCAATACTTGAAAAATAAAATAAAATAAAAAAACATGAATAAATCGCCAAAATGAGGATTTTCGAAATTCACCGTTGAAACTCAATGTTTTGATGAAATACCAACTCAATGAAGTGGAATATGATTAAAAAAATGTTGGGAAGACAAGAATGTTAAGTTGATGGTGCGATTTTGAAAGAATTTTAAGAGAAAATGGAGATAAAATGTGTGAAAACCCTGAAAATAGCCTTAAAATTCAAAATGACGGTTTGTCGCTCGAGCGTATTCCAGTGATAAGCTGGCGACACTTCAATTGATAGAAATAACTATAAAATTTTAAAAATTAAAAAAAATAGCATTTTTTTCAATCATACGCAAATTAAGCAAATCATGCTCCAGACACCTTGATAATTAAAATCGTGCATCCAAACACAAGTGGAGCATTATCAAAAGGACTTTCCCACGAACTCAATTAAGTTCAAGATAGAGTAAAGTGTATAAATGACTCATGCGTGTTAAGTACCACTATTTTTTCGTAGAAATGACTCCAAACTTTAAATTTGCGATAAAGGACATACAAACATTACTGTTAAATAAATATGATCCCTACTAATAAAAGTCAAATCCAAATAAATTTTTAAGACCTAAAAACGAGCTCAATTGTCTGATAAATTTTCTTCTCTCCCCCTAAATTTGAATATATAATATTTTTATCGTTTTTCTCGTAAACAACATCTTATCTTGTCCATTAAGTAATTAAATTGACCCTTATAATGAGCTTTTGACCGTTTAACCTAAATCAGATGACCATAGGCAGCAGGTTATAAGAAACTCATTGGGCCTAATTACTCGAATCAAATAGGCTTCGAACAAAAGTATAAGATGAACCTAATAGGTATACGCGTTTTTCTTTTGTCTTACTATTTTTTATCAAGAATACATGGAGACTATCACGAACTAAGGTCATCTAAATGTAGGTCAATTCACATTCGAAGTCATCCTACTAACACGTGATTGACATCCCAAATTTTACCATGCGGTCCACACTCACTCACAAGATCATAGCGTGTGCAGTGCAGGAGATTATATGACGACAATATACTCAATACACCACATTAAACCGGAACCAAGCAATTGAAATGACAGTGTAAAATAGTACTTGGTCACACATGCCACGTTTAAAATCATAACAATGTGTCGTTTGCTCAAAAAGAAAATATGTTTGTATTTTTCAATAATTTTTTTTTTGAAAACAATTATTAAAGCAAATAAATGCATAAAATATAAACAATCAAAATACACAAAAATAAATGGGATGCATGCATGAATGAGTGGACTCAATGGACTACACATGTATGCACCTAAACACTGAATCAAAACGAAATTTGTGTGCCCTTACCAAGAAGAGCACGGCCATTTTCATGACCTTCTAGGTCGCTCCTCTCAACCTAGATTTCTTAGAAGTAGAAGTTAATTTGGTTAATCGAGTCATCATCTCAGTTAAGTGGCTAACTTGATTGGCAAGAAAGTTAACCTTACTAGTGAAATCTCGATTCTTACTTCTAGTAACATGGTTACGACACCTAGGTTTAGTGTGTCCCAGTGCACCATACTGGGGCAAGTGGGAATGAACCTAGGTCCAAACTTGCTCAGTGGTTGCCGAAAAGTAGGAAAACTGACCCTACGTTGTCGGTGGGTCTTGATCCTATGACATGCTTACCTTAGGGTTTATGATAAGCAATCTCACGAGCTTTGTTGGAGGCAGGAACAAACGTGGCCCTGGATGTACTAGTGGTAGCATAACCGTTATGCACATAATCGAGACCATACCTATTACCAGCAGACTTGTTTATCCCAAGCAGATTATCCAGCTTCTGTGAGCCACTCATAAATGATTGGAGTTGAGCGTTAGATTTATCAAGATCGGTAGTTAATGATTTAACTTTAATTTCCAAGTTTTCATTAACCAGCTTCAACTCACTCAATTTTCTAGTCGAATCCTGAATATCACTTAACAATTTTTCACGTTTAAGTTCAAGCTCATTCACCTTTTTTCAAGACGGCTTTATTAACCTTCTTAATTTTGAGACTCTCCTCAAACAATTCACGTTAAGACTCATGAATGTCCGTCTCATCATCAGATTCTTCTTCAAACTATTTACTCTTATCCTCCCTTTTCCCCTTCCCAATCTCACGGTCAAATTCAATTACAACAATCGAGGTGAAGGCCATGAATTTTTGTTCATCCTTACCACTAGATGTCTCATCCTGAGAATTGGAATCCGACTCCTCATCATTCATGGTCACGACTAAAGCCTTACGATGTTCTTTACCGAACTTCTCTTCAGATTAGGACATTCAATCCTAATGTGATCATACCCTTTGCACTCATAGCATTGGACATATTGAGATTTCTTAACGGAAGTCCTAGAGGTGTTTTTCTCACATCTACCTCTCGAGAGTTTACTAGGGACCTCAATATCAGCGGACTCGCTATACTCTTTTCTAACGGTGTTCATGGCGATAGATTTAACCTTTTTAGGTTGCGAGATGATGAGTTCATAAGTTTGAAAAAATGATCCTACGAGTTCTTCAATCTTAACAACATCTAAATCCTTACTTTTTTATATCGCGGTGACATCTTAGGACTTTTCTAACAATTTTAGTGGTCAACACATGCAATTTATAGTTTTTAACATTTTTGGTTCTCTTGTGTGTGGTGTCTAATATATTCCAAACTTTTTTAGCAGTTTCACACATCGACACTCGCTTAAACTCCTTAGCAGACACAACCATGAATAAGGCATGAAGGCTTTTACTGTTCTAATTACATTCGTCTAAATTAGTTTTAGACAACAATGAGATATTAGTGGGTGTGACTACACCAGCAACAATTGTTGTAGGCGGAGCCCACACATTTTGAGCCCTAATCCAAATACGTTCATCCAACGCTTTAAAGAAAGCTCTCATTCGAACTTTCCAATAAGTATAATTGCTTCCATCGAAGAACGGAGGTACGGACAATGACTGACTCATCTAGAATAATATAATAAGGGTAAGGAATCGATTAAAGGCTCTAATACTAATTGAAAAACGTGAAGTTCAATCCTAAAAACACCTAGAGGGAGGTGAATAGGTGTACAATGCGGTAACAAGTCACTTTTTAATTCTTTTCTAGATCATTAAACATGCAATTTATTTTAGTCCTAAGTTTGATTACCACAGTTTATATGATCAATCAATAAACAATAACGAAAGCAGTAAATCAACACCGGAATGATCATGGAGAAACTCATATGGGAAAAACTCAGAGCAATTTGCCAGACAATCCACTATAAACAATTCAAACAACTTACAGTCTATCAGACTAGATGACCCGTACTAGATGATCTCTCGACTACACTCCTTATAGCTCTCTTTGGATCTCGTGCTCCCCTACACCAATCCTTAGCTGCTGTTACCAACGCTCTACGTGGAACTGCTACCCTACAACACTTCTAGTTTTGTGAAATCGTGTATCTCTCACGAATCGACAAAGAACACCTTGTTCTTCACAGATTGGAACTCCAGTCAACTTCCCTAGACCTTCAGAACTCTGACCAGATGTAGAAAAAAGACAATTTGGTATTTGGATTATAAGAAAGATATTTTTTCTCACCAAAACAATCAACACTGGACGAAGGTTGAAGGATAAAAATATGGAGGAATATCTCTGATCTTTTTCTCTCAATGCTCAACCTTCTCAATGTTCGTACAGATGTGTTTTGGTATATATAGGTAGGTCAAAAAACGAATAGGTTGGGTAAAAAGTCTTTAAATTGCGAAATAGAATTTTTCCGGATAACCACGTCGCTCGAACGAGGGCTCAATGACGGTCGAGTGACAGCTTGTCGCTCGAGCTAAAGAGGGGCGACAGTCCTTCAACGATGTTTCTACTTTTGTAGCTCGAGCAAAACCTTGGCGACAGTCTAGCGAAAATTCGCACTATTTTTCCTCATTTTTCCATTCTCGAACCCTAGACCTAATAACCATATTTTTAACTATTTACACATTACTCATTGACTTTTTACACACAGTACAACTCAATCCTTTTTGTTAAAAGAATTGCCAATTACAAAACATCTACCAAAGAAGAAAGTTTTCGTCTCAAGACATGTCATCTTCTTAGAGAAGAAGTTCATTCTAAAAGAAGGCAGTGTGAACAAATTAAAGCTTGAAGTGGTTCAAGAGTCCACATATATAGTTGACAAGTAGATGAACTTAGGTCTAATCTCACACATGTTGAAGAACAAACTCTTGATCAGGAAGTAGAGACACTCCGGCTCAACATAACTCTAATAAGATTGTTTGACCTCCTAGAAGTTTTGATTTCCCCATTACTAATCAAGCATTACTAATCGATGATGATAAACCTACCAATTTTGTAGAAGCAAAGTCAAGTGTTGACTAAATGAGATGGTAAGAAGCCATGACATTTGAGATGAATTCAATGTATGTAAACAAAGTTTGGACGTTAATTGAGGTTTTACAAAATAATAATAATAATAATAATAATAATAATAATGATAATGATGATGATGATGATGATGATGATGATGATGATAAATCAACATGGATGAACATATCCTTACATACAAAGCAAGTCTAGTAGCAAAATGTTACGAGCAAAGACATGAAATTGACTCTATTGAAAACTTTTCATCTGTAGCCGTGCTAATTCGAATTTTGCTTGCAATAACTTCATATTATGACTATAAGATATAACAAATGGATGTTAAAATGACATTCCTTAATAGGATTTTGTAAGAGGAAGTGTAAATGGACTTTAAAATAACATAATTCGAATGTTTTGAATCCAAAAATGTTAACAAGTAAGTCTCTAGATAATGGAATCTTCCTTTTGACGAGACAATCAAAAGTTTGATTTTATAAAAAAGGAAGACGAAACATATGTTTGTATTCATAATATTATATGTAAATGACATTATTAATTGAAAACAACATCCCTATACTTGAATTAGTAAATTATGATTATCAAAAAAAATTCTCCATAAAAGATATAGGAGAAGCAACTTGGACTATAGAGATACCTAAAAGATTGCTTGACTTATTCCAATCTACATAGCTAAAATTTTAAGAAAATTTTATATGGAGAAAGTGAATAAAGAGTTCATGGTACACTGATACAAACTTAGACTAGGATAATAGTAAGTATCAATCACGATATGTATTTACTTTTATTAATGGAGTGGTTAGTTGAAAATGTTCCAAACAGAAAACAATCGTTTAATCAACAATGAAGCCTGACACATCATTGCTTAATTAGCAACAAAAAATGTGGTCTAGATCAATAAGTTCACTAATGAATTAGGTGTAGGTTCTAACATTCTTCATCACATACCTTTGTACCGTGATAACAGTAAAATTATTGTGTAAGTAAATGAACTAAGGTCTTATCAAGTATTGAAACATATGTTAAGGTGATATCATTTCACTGGAAAGATAACACAAAAACTGGACATTTCATGATTGGTCCTTTCCACGCCTACACCACTTTGGTCTCGCTATGACTACGGAGCTACGTCGCCACTTCATCCAATTCAAAAAGGAACAGAGTTTAGGTACGGAGTTAGTGAATCATTTTCATATTCATGTATACATTTTTAATATTTCATCTTCTTCCTTCAATGCTGATTCTTACACTGGAGTGGCCCTCAGAAAAGCTCAACCACTTTTTGAAGGTTCTACCACTGTCGACCACCGTCATCAACGAGGGAGAATATGTTGTATCATCATCTCGGAGAAAAAAAAAATGAAGAAAAAAAAAAAAAAAAAGGAAATGACGGGGGATCAAACATGCAATAATATAATTATTTGAAGATAGGACAAAAATAATGTAGTCATTAGAGTTAAAGTTTGTCATTACTTTTGGCTCATGGCCCATGCATTTATATTAAGTTGTTAATTCATTTATTAATTAATTAAAATGAATTATAGCGATCTCTTGCTGAATAATACAAAGAGTGTAATAATTAGTGGATGTGAAGGGGCCATTTGTACCAATAATAAAAGGATTATTAGATCTTCATACCATTTATATAATGCCGTTTAAATGTTTATTATTTTTTCTTAAAATATTGTTGTTCAACAAAATACGGATCCAATTTAAGATAAAATATAATTCTTGATTTGGACTTATTCGAGAGTTTGAATATTTATGTTATTACATAGTGATAGAGTAATGCCACAAACAATACTGCTCGTTTGTAAGTTTTAACATTTTTGTTCTATTTTCTAAAATCAAATCTCTCCTTTTCTATTTACAAAGAAAAATGCAACAATATAATTAGACACACATCCAACAATTCTATCTCATATATTCATTGTGGATTGATTTTCAAATATTCTATTCATTAATTTGATAATTTGTAGTCATGAACTAGATATAGTCTCGCATTTTCGAACAAAACAATGTCATCGTTAAAGCCAATTGCATAATTTTAGCACAGTTGAAGCATCAACACAAGTGAAATCTCTGAATTTAAGGTATCTAAAGAGTATACTAATAAATTTAAAAATCTAATTATAAATATTTTGAGTAAAAATCTCTTTTATAAAAATAATGTACACGGAGAAATATAGGAGTATATCGTAAAGCTTTTTGTTTTATTAATAAGAAATATTTATATTTGTAGGTGGAGGGGGATCACCATCGACAGATTTCTTATTGTGGGCCTCCGGAAAATATATATAACCCAATAATATATTAATTAACTAATTTAGTCCTTTATTTTATGTCATTGAAAACTAGTGCTTTGGAACTATTAGTTTACCTTCGAATCAAAAATATCATGGCGCGAAAATATAAATATAATTGAACATCAAGTCGGCATATATTTTAGTATAGCTTCACTTTCACTAAAGCCTTTGTCATAACCCACCCCACCACCACCACAAAAAAAAATAAAATAAAATAGTATCTTATCCAAATGGGCCAATAAGAAGATATCTCTATATAGTGAAAGAGCTAATAACCACTACTAAGGGAATGTTAAATTTTAATATCTTTTTCTTGTTTAATGTAAATTGAAATCATCATTAAAAATGCTATAATTACTATGTCGTAATCAAATAAAATGTTCATTTTTCTATGCTGAATCTTGCCGTTCGGTTTGGTTTGAGGTATTTGGCTTGATTCACACCAACCGAACTTGTTAATTGACATTTTTAGAAAGCATGTTGAATTATATTTGAAGGACAAACTGTAATTTAGATGATGAAATTAAATCACACCTTCATATACTTCTTTTAAATTTTATGTGATACATTTCGATTATGTATCGTGCGAATTCCTTCTAAGGCGGAACGTTCCTCTATCGATTTATTTTTACATCCTGCAACATCAATAGATCGTTTATGGACATTACGAACTCTTTCAAGTGTGACTATTTCTAGGCAAACCTCCTGACTTTGCATCCCTACCTCTATCACTAAGCAATCATTAGTTATGGACATTAACGGGTGATCTGGACTGCTTCCCTCTCGATGAGTTTATCATAAATCTAAACAAACAAACAAACTCTTTAGTATATAATTATGGATAGAAGGGGGGCAGGGATGTCGAATTGGCTCTCTGGTTGAACAAAATAAACTCCAAGTGACCAAGCATGAGAAGTCGTTGAAACATATCGTCGTGTCTTACTTTTAATGAGATAGATTTACATTTTAATTGCACTCTCTGAAGTGGCCTTTCATGCATATGAAAAGACACCAATAAAGGTTTGCGCCCCTAATAAGTTTTAAATGAAACATGAAACTACGGATAACTTAATCATAAACAAGGATGAATATAAATACTTGACCAGTAGCATTCGGCAATTTTACCAAGTGATACAGTTTTATTAGGATTTTGGTACCATCTTTAAAAAACCAACGTTATTGAGAGAAATAGTTAAAACTTTTATATATTGTATATTATTTCATCTTTTTCAATGTTGGACTTATGCTCAACATGCTTAGTGTTGAAAATTTACTTATACATTCACAACGAAATTTAAAACAATTTTCAATTTACTTCAAGAATTGTCTTCCATTTTAAATAGAAATCGTGATTAGAATTTTACCTTTAGCAAGTTCTTCAAACTCTTTTAAGAATCTTGAATACGAACAACCACGATCTCATAAATCTTTGATAAATCTTAATCGGTCACGATCTTTGCATACTTTAGTTATTCGATTATTGAGACTCCAATGGCAATCCATATGGGAGAACAAGAACGAGATATTGGCGTCTTCTTCTTCTTTTTATTTTTCTTGTACTAACAAGATTAAAAATGTATCAAATTGTATTCTAATGAAACTATTTATTTGCAAATGTTTAAGCGTGAGTTATCCATCCACTAAACATAAGTTTCCCATTAGGTTTTCTAATTTATTAATCTTCCCCATAAATAAACTACCCAAATAATTAATTCTACGAATATCCTATATTTATTTATTTATTAATTATTAATTTTGTTCTTCTAGTTTTTTACTTTTTGTGTGTGACCCATTAAGTACCTGATTACGATGTCAAACAACATAAATTATCATTTTGATATAATCAAAATAATATAAATTAAATTCTCTTTTTAATTTATCATTAATTCACTTAAATTAATTAATTCACTTCAATTGTTCTTGATTGACATCAATAATGAAAGCCCAAGAATAGTTAATCAAGAGGGGGGTGAATTGGTTTTTAAAACTTTTTTGAAAAATTAATCTAAACTCAAACAAGTAAATACTAAATAGATTAATTTAAATAATAAGCATAAATATAAAAGCGATACGTAAAAAGGGATAGAGAGGTAGAACGATATACTTATAGAGGTTCAATCCAACGCCCAAGCTCTCTGGCATGAGCAAGTCCAGTTTCACTATATTGATTGACCGTGGTGCAATCCAACCCCTTACAAAGTTTCTGGTGACTTACAAGCAAGAAGCACCGATCCTTTTACAACGTTGAACTTTCCAGGACCTCAACACGACCCACAAGTCAAAGAATTTACAAATGAAATATTATTTTCTTAATGAATGATAAATTCAAAGTTAAATAGAAGAAAAGAAGTAAACTAACACTTTGATAGATAGCAATGAATGAAGCTCAAGAGTTAGATTTGAAAAATTTTGATGAATGAAATGATTTTCAAAGTTGAGATCGATCAAAAGTTTTTTTTAAAACAAGAATGATTTGATAATAATAAATAAGGTGAAAAATCAATACAATTTTAGCTCTTAAGAATATAAATTGAATGCTCTTGAATAGTTGTAATAAATGAGAAGTAAGTTGGTATTTATAGATGTGAAAAACGCCAAATTTTCCGTCAATCAGATGACCGGTCAGTCCAATCGTCAATTTTCGAATGACCAATATTACCATTTGTAAGGAAAAAATCAGAAGTCAGTACGATCAAATTTTGGACCATTGGTGAATTCCAATCGACCGCCGTTTGGACGGTCGACCGCCCTGGCAATTGGCAGTTCTCGTTTTAACGTCATTTGTTCTACTTTGAGAGTTTTGAAAGTATGATCTTTTGGAAAATATTTTTCGCTAACTTTTCAAGATAAAAACATTTTACAAGTCCAAAAGTCACATTTTTGAAAATCGTTACTCACTTGATCAAATCATCGTATTTGAATCACTTTTCAATACAGCAAGTTGTTTTTAATATGGAATGATTTTGAGCTATTGTCATTAATACAATATATCAAAGTGTTAGTACCTTTACAACTTTTACGAAGAAAACAAGTATTTGATTTTGCTCCAATGTTTGGCTCTTGATTTCTTGAATGTGGCTTCAATCTTGACTTTTTTTCAAGAGTTCGATTTGTGATGATAGCTTTTGCTCTTTTAACGGCCATTGATCAATATTCTTTTGTGCACATTGAAAACTATAATCACTTGAATTCAACTTGTTAGTAAATAAGACCAATTTGTTTGTTATAATTAAAACTTCGAGGTTTCAGATTAACCATATGTCAACAATTTTTCCCTTTTTGATTATAACAAATAAGATGATTTGCCAGATAATATTGAACAAATGGTAAGGAATATAAATTCTAAATTTTGCATGTGATCCATGTATTCCCCATATCTTTTATAAACCAATAATCGAATGCTTTAAAACATATGTTTATGAGGGAAAACATTTTCGATTATTATTTCAAGCATATCATCATATCATCATCAAGCATATCACCATGTGATCCATATATTCCCCTATCATCGAACATATGTTTATGAAGCCAAACATTTTCGATTATCATTATCAAGCATATCATCATATCATATTTTTCTCCTTTTTTTCATAAGCAAAACAAATATGGCATTTAAGAAAAGAACACAATATAGGATATGACACAAAAAGATTTGAGCATAAGCTAAACTAAAAATACCAAGAAAATAGATCAACATAAGCTTTAAAGTACATATGCATAGAATGTCTTTAAGAATCCGGAGAAGGCGGGGATGAAAAGAGTGCATCGAACCAAGCATAAAAGGCATTTTGTTGAGTCTGTATCGCCTCTTGTTAAGTGGAGTAGTAAGTGTAAAAGGCATCTTACTAAGCTTGCATCGCTGCTTGTTGAGCTTGTATGGCATCTTGTTGGACTAGCAAGCGGTTAAGCATCTTGTCAAGCCCATCGTCAGAGAATGTGAGGAAGTCGATGTGATCGTTGTGGAGATTGTAGTGCTCCTCGATAAAAGTGAAGCCGTCGGAAGGTGGTGGAGCATTCGATCCCGAAATGTCATAAGGAGGACTATGAACATGTGGGACGTCGTCCTCATAATTGTCCTCGATTTTTTCGAGAGATAGAATTGAGGGTCCGAGTTCGGGTCAAAACCCTTAGTAGGGCCACCCATTGCCCATGTTCTTTAACAATTCTCATCCGCTTAAATGTGAATGTTGATAGTGTCAATAGAACGGAGTAACTCAAAGACCTCACCGTTTAGAGGAATTTCAAAATGTTTAAAAATTTTGGTGAAGAGCATGTTGTAGGGTAAAGCCTTGATGCAAGTGGCGGAGTGGACGAGTTTCATATGACCGATGGCGATCATTGAAAAATCCAATTTTCGTCTGACCAAAAAGGAATCAAGAAGGAATAGATCGAAGTGAATGACTTCATCAAGATGACTTTTCCTAGGGAGAATAATGTGGGCAATGATAATATGCAAGACTTTACAAAGTAAGGTTAGTTGGTTTGAGTTGAGTTTGATCGGATGTTCAAAGTTTTTGGGTAACCCTACGACATGCAATTATAGGATTGTAATCATCACGGTGTGGGTGAGCCATATGACAAAAAATCTAGTTTGGGCATTCTTCTAATTCAAAAAGAGAGCAGATAAAAGATTTGTTAATGGTAAAATGTTTTCCTTTTAAAAAACAAGAAATGCTACCCGTACAAGGAGTATATCATATTTTTATAAAATTATCGCATGAGTTTAGCATGTGCATATTCATCCATAGAGACAATAGAGACCCAACACATACCTAAGAACAATTCCTCAATACGAAATTCAGGTGCTTGAAGAGAAAGAACTACAAAATCTACATTTTTACCTATAAGAATAGGGGATTTGTCAAAATGATTTTCTGGCACGTCGGGGTCATCCTATGATGAAGAAGAAGTTGGCATCCTCTCCCTCATTGGTTTGTTGCTTGGAATCTTGACAAGTGGCATGATGAAGAATGGAAGATTTTCACCATAGGATGGTCAACCGAAGAAGGGAGAAAAGCTAAAATTGTGGTGGAAGAAAATGGGGATTTTGAGATTTTGGAGGAGAAGAAGGGATGGATTTTTGAAATCTTGAGTAGATCTTGAGGACTGATGGAAGATCTATGGAGAGGAAGAGGAAAAGTGAGAAAAAGAGTGAAAAAAATGAGAAAAATTGGGGAGACGGTAATAATGTCGACGGTCTGGTCGACCGTTGGGCAGGTATGGTCAACCGGACCATCCCCCAAAAATTTTCTACTTTTTTCGGTCGACCTTGTTCGGACCTTTTTTTTAACATTCTAGCATGATGTACATGAATTGCCATGTAAGGGCATGTTATTTTAATCATGTATTTCAAATTCGTTAGTAATACCTAAACCTCTTCTAATGAGAGTAAAACGGTCGTGTGCGAGAGGCTTGTTATCACACATAATAGGAACATGATCGTAAGATAAATGATATTCATTAAGAGTTTGTTTCACCCATAGCACTTGTGGACAACAACTTGCTGCCGAGATATATTCGGCTTCAGCTATAGATAATTCCACAGAGTTTTGTTTATTACTAAATCATGATACAAGTGCGAAACCTAGAAAGTGACATGCCCCACGTGCTTTTTCGATCAACTTGTCATCCGGCCCAATTGGCATCCAAATAATCAAGTAGGTCAATGCGTTTTCTTCTAGGATACCAAAGTCCTAAGGTTCGAGTCCCACTAAGATATCTAAAAATTCTTTTTACGGCTCTAAGATGGGATTCCTTAGGATTA
>CAIGRL010095309.1:0-10252 GCA_903798325.1 Fraxinus xanthoxyloides
ATTGTTGTATAAAGTTATTTCCTAGTAATATATCACATTCTACCTCCGCGCTGCCAGAGCAGTTAAAGCAGCTGAAGCTGCTAAGAGGAAGAGAGAGGTGGTCGTTGCTAAAGAGCAGGACTGACATGAAGAAATGGAGTTCGAGCTTGAGGCTAAGCTTCCTCTACAAAGACGGCATTCAACAAAACTGACTGTTATACTTGCCACTGCAGCCCCTCCGAGCTTACCCATTTCTTCGGCGATTCCGATATTACTGCAACGTCTTCGTCCAAACCTCCGGATAAATGCCCCAATCTCCAGAGACCAGATATTGAAGGCTTAGTTGGACGCTGACCTTAGATATACTTGGATTTCCTCCGAGCTCCTTCTCCATCAAGGGAGTCAGTTGCTGCCTTTCCTTCACCTCTTAGAGAGTCGCCGTCCTTATGACGAGAAGTTGGAATGACAGGGAGTAGAACTTTCTGGTGGAGTTGCCCAGAGGAGAATGTTGTGTCAGCTCAGCTTCACTGTCATTGAGCTATTCTCCGATGACTTCAGTAGTTGATAAGGTAAAGTTTTTATTACATATAAAAGTTTTTGATAAAGAGTTTTCTTATTTCATCTAAATGTTTTAACTTTTATTCCTTTCAGGTTAAGGCTGAGCTCGATTCAGTGCTAGAGTTTAGAGATTGAGCTAATAGACTTTTCTCTGAAGTCGAAGCAGAGAGGGCAGCCTTTGTTGAGGAAAAAAAGAGTTATGAGGATCACCTCAACAAGATGGGGGAGGAGCTTAATGCCAACCTTACTGCATAGCACAAACTAATGGATGTTAATAAGGCTTTGCAGTTCGGGGTGAAAAGGCTAACGCCCGAGCTAAGAATGAGAAAAAATGAGCTGATGGAGCTGTAGCTTAGGCGATGGCTAGTAAGAAGGAGGCTGAGCTCAAGGTTGCCAGGCTGTGGATGAATGGAGGGCTTCTCCAACTTTTGATGCCATAGCTCAGGAAGCATATGTCCTGGCTATAGGCGAAATTATCAAGTTTATAAATAAAAAACAACCAGACTGGGACACCAGCATTCTGGAAGAAGCTCAGAATGAGCGAGAAAAGGAGGTGGAGCAGTTGCTGAAGGCGGTTGAGGCCCAAAAAGCTCCGATCGAAGAGAATGCTACTTCCTCAGATTCTCCTACTTCATAGTTTCTTTTATGTATTTTGTTTAATTTCTTAAAAGAAAAACTTTTTGTAATGTCTTTGCTTTATGAATGAAAAATTCGATTTTTACCTTTTTTTTAGACTTTCTTATCTTTTATCAATCATTTAAAAGATAACTTTTACAGAGTAAACTTACTCAACACAATTGTTTCATGATACTGAATACTTCTACGGTACATGTGAGCTTAAGCTAAAAATAAATCACTTTAAGTGTTTGCAATATTTACAACCTTAGATCGGCCTGTTTCATGAGCAGGGTTTTGGTAATTCTTTGTAGGAATTGTACTAAGTGTTGTAGCACTTACAACCTTATCTCAGTCTGCTTCATGAGCAGAGATTTGGTAATTTCTTATAAAAATTGTATTAAGTGTTGTAGTACTTACAACCTTAGTTCGGCCTGCTTCATGAGCAGGGCTATGGTAATTTCTTGTAGGAATTGTACTAAGTGTTGTAGCACTTACAACCTTAGTTAGGTCTGCTTCATGAGCAGGGCTTTCGTAATTCTTTATAAGAATTGTACTAAGTGCTGTAACACTTACAACCTTAGTTCGGCTAGCTTCATGAGCGGGGTTTTGGTAATTCCATGTAGGAATTGTACTAAGTGATGTATCACTTACACCTTTAGTTCGGTCTGCTTCATGAGAAGGGCTTTAGTAATTTCTTATAAGAATTGTACTAAGTGTTGTAGCACTTACAACCTTAGTTCGGCCTGCTTCATGAGCAGAGCTTTCGTAATTCATTATAAGAATTGTACTAAGTATTGTAACACTTACAACCTTAGTCCGACCTGCTTCATGAGCAAGGCTATGGTAATTCCTTGCAGAAATTGTACTAAGTGTTGTAGAACTTACAACCTTAGTTCGACCTGCTCCATGAGCAGTGCTTTCGTAATTCCTTATAGGAACTGTGTTAAGTGTTGTAGCCCTTATAATCTTAGTTCGGTCTGCTTCATGAACAGAGCTCTGGCAATTCCTTGTAGGAATTGTACTAAGTGTTGTAGCACTTATAACCTTAGTTTGGCTTGCTTCATGAGCATGGCTTTCGTAGTTCCTTGTAGGAATTGTACTAAGTATTGTAGCACTTACAACTTTAGTTCGGCCTACTTCATGAGCAGTGCTTTCGCAATTCCTTGTAGGAATTGTACTAAGTGTTGTAACACTTACAACCTTAGTCCGACCTGCTTCATGAGCAAGGCTATGGTAATTCCTTGCAGAAATTGTACTAAGTGTTGTAGAACTTACAACCTTAGTTCGACCTGCTCCATGAGCAGTGCTTTCGTAATTCCTTATAGGAACTGTGTTAAGTGTTGTAGCCCTTATAATCTTAGTTCGGTCTGCTTCATGAACAGAGCTCTGGCAATTCCTTGTAGGAATTGTACTAAGTGTTGTAGCACTTATAACCTTAGTTTGGCTTGCTTCATGAGCATGGCTTTCGTAGTTCCTTGTAGGAATTGTACTAAGTATTGTAGCACTTACAACTTTAGTTCGGCCTACTTCATGAGCAGTGCTTTCGCAATTCCTTGTAGGAATTGTACTAAGTGTTGTAACACTTACAACCTTAGTTCGACCTGCTTCATGAGCAGGGCTTTGGTAATTCCTTGTAGGAATTGTACTAAGTGTTATAGCACTTAGAACCTTAGTTCGACCTGCTTCATGAGCAGGGTTTTGGTAATTCCATGTAGGAATTGTACTAAACTTTGTAGCACTTACAACCTTAGTTCGGTCTGCTTCATGAGCAGGGTTTGGTAATTCCTTGTAGGAATTGTACTAAGTGTCGTAACACTTACAACCTTAGTTCGGTCTTCTTCATGAGCAGGGCTTTCGTAATTTCTTGTAGGAATTGTACTAAGTGTTGTAGTACTTACAACCTTAGTTCGGCATGCTTCATGAGCAGGACTTTCGTAATTCCTTGTAGGAATTGTACTTTGTGTTGTAGCACTTACAACCTTAGTTTGACCTGCTTCATGAGCAGGGCTTTGATAATTCCGTGTAGGAATTGTACTAAGTGTTGTAGCACTTACCACCGTAGTTCGGCCTGCCTCATGAGTAGGGCTTTGGTAATTCCTTGTAGGAATTGTACTAAGAGTTGTAGTACTTACAACCTTAGTTCAACCTGCTTCATGAGCAGAGCTCTGGTAATTCCTTGTACAAACAATGCCATCTAAGAAACGTACTTTCTTATTTATAAACAACATCATAACACAATCATCTACTGATAATATTTCTTGAGGTGTTCTGCATTCCAGGGTGTAACAAGGGTCTTCCTTCCATGTCTTCTAACTCATAAGCTACTCTAAGCAATATTTTGTTTACTTTATAAGGACGTTCCCAGTTAGGTCCTAGAGATCCAGTGTTCACTTCTCTTGTGGCCAAAAAGACTTTTCTTAAAACAAGGTCGCCGACCTCAAACTTTCGTTTCTTCACCTTTTGATTGTAGTATCTTGCATTGCGCTGCTTGTAAACTGCATTTCTGATTTCAGCTGCATTCCTTTTTTCTTCTATCAAATCCAGCTCCTCGCAATACTTGTTTGTTTCTATCTTCATAATATGTTAAAGTTCTAACTGAAGGGATTTCAACCTCAAGTGAGATGATAGCTTCCACTCCAAAGGCTAAGGAGAAAGGGGTTTCTCTGGTGCTATTTCTAGTAGTGGTGCTGTAAGACCATAGCACACTAGGGAGTTCCTCTGCCCATCCTCCCTGAAGAGTATAAAGTTTTGCTTTCAGCGTATGCTTGATAATCTTATTGATAGCTTCAACTTGGCCTTTAGCCTGAGGCTGATTTGGTGTAGAGAAATATTTTTTTATCCCAAGCTCTTCACAAAAGTTTGCAAAGCGAATGTTGTCGACCTGTTTCCCATTATCTGTTATGATGGAATGAGGTATCCCAAATCTACATATGATTGATTTCCATATGAATTTAGTAGTCTTGTGCTTAGTTATTTGGCCAAAGGTTCTGCTTCAACCTATTCGATGAAATAATCGACTGCTATGATTGCCAACTTAGTGCCTCCTTTTCCTATAGGCATGGGACCAATCAGATCGACCCCCCATTTTGAGAAAGGCCATGGTGCCATTACATAGTTCAGCTCTCCAGGTGGGAGGTTGATGTTTGGAGCGAATCGCTGGCACTTATCGCACCTTCTGGTGAATTCCAATGCATCTTTTTTATGGTTGGCAAAAAGTATCATTGGCGTATGATTTTATGAACTAATGACTGTCCTCCAGCATGGTTCCCACATATGCCTCCGTGCACCTCTTCCATAGCACGTAGTGCCTCTTCTTCATTCAAGCATCTGAGCAAAGATATAGAATATCCCTATTTATACATGACATCGTTAATTAAGGTGTACCTTGCTAATCTTATTCGAAGTTTCCTTGCCATGATAGGGTCCTCGGGACATGTGCCTATTTGCATATACGAAATGACTTCATCCATCCACGTTTGTTTGAGGTCAGTCACCATATGAACATTTCCAGATTCCTCAATGGCAGGGCGACGAATTCTTCCTACTGGTATGCTATCAAACCTCTCAATTCCTTCACTTGTTGCCAACTAAGCCAGGGCATCATCATGTCCATTTTGAGTTCGTGGAACTCATTCAACCTGGACATTCCCAAACTTCTGTAACTCCTTTTTGACGAGCTGGAGATATTTGTTCATTCTTTCTTCCTTAGCTTGGTAAGCTTCGTTGACCTGATTTACTACCGATTGAGAGTCGTTGTATACAATCAGGTAATCAATCTTCCTTTCATTTGCCATCCTTAGGCCAACTATGAGGGCCTCGTTATTAGAAGTATTGAAATCAAACGGAAGTGCTTTGCAAAACAATTGATGATTCGAATTTTATCAACATAATTCCAGCTCTTGCTTGTTCATCTGTGGAGGATCCATCAACAAAGAGTTTCCAAGGTAGGTGATGAAATGATTCTTCTGTTGGATCTGAACTGAACTCAGCAAGGACTTGGGCTTTTATGGAAGCACATGACTTGAACTTTATGTCAAATTGGCCGAGCTCAACCGACCATTTAACCATTATCCCGAAGTATCAAGTTTTTGTAATACTTACCTTAGTGGATAATTGGTTAAGATCTCAATGGGATGTTCCAAGAAGTATGGTCTTAGTTTCTGAGCAGCTATAATTACTGCGTAAGCTAACTTTTCCAGCAGAGAATAACGAGTTTCAGAATCATGCAAAGCCTTCCTGACAAAATAAACAGGGTGCTGCACTCCTTGTTCCTCCGTAGTTAGTACTGCGCTAACAGCATGCTCAGAAACTGCCATATAGAGCATCAATGTTTCTCCCGTCTTTGGTTTTGACACCATTGGTGGTTAAGCCAAATGCGACTTCAACTGGTCAAAAGCGAGCTGACATTCTGATGTCCATTTGAACTTTTTCCCACCTCTTAATGTATCAAAGAAAGATCTGCATCTATCCGTTGATTTTGACATAAAATGGCTGAGGGTAGCTATTCGTTCGTCAGGCTTTGAACTTCCTTAGGCTTAGCTGAGGGATGTATTTTTATTATGGCCCTTATTTTCTCTAGATTGGCTTCAATCTCTGCGGTTTACCATGTATCCCAAAAATCTCCCGAGCTTACACCAAAGGCACATTTGTGGGGATTCAGCTTCATTTCGTGGGTTCTCAGGATCCTAAACATCTCGACAAGGTGCTGTTGATGATTTCGGACATCCATGCTCTTGACCAACATGTCGTCGACATATACTTCCATGGTCTTACCAATTTGTTTGGCGAACATAGAATTAACTAAACGTTGGTAGGTTGCTCCAGCATTCTTGAGGCCAAACAGCATTACCTTGTAACAATATAGACCTCTGTCAGTGATAAAGACTTGTGCTCTTAATCGGGTTCGTACATGGGGATTTGATTGTAGCTTGAATATGCATCCATGAAGTTGAGCAAGTCATGTCCAGCAGTAGCTTCCATCATCTGATCTATTCTTGGCAAGGGAAAACTATCCTTAGGACATATGCTTTATTTAGGTCAATGAAATGGATACACCCTCCAATCCCCATTATTTTCTTGACCAAGACTGGATTAGCAATCCACTTTAGATATTTTGCTTCTCGGATGAATCCATTCTGGAGTAGCTTTTGTACCTCTTTGTTTAGTACCTCGCAATGTTCCGAATTTAAAGGCCTTAGTCGTTGCTGTTTTGGCCGTATCAAAGGATCAACCCCGAAACTATGACACATAACTTTTGGGTTAATTCCTTTCATGTCAGCGTGTTCCCAAGTAAAGACATTAAGATTCTCTTGGAGAAAACTGATGATCTGATCTCTTAGTGGAGACCGCAGTTCGTGACCTATTTTTAGCTCTATTTGCTGACTTCCTGTACCGATCTTGATAACATCCAGTTCTTCCACAGGTTCTCCCTCCCGTACTTTCCATCGCAGGTCCAACGAGTTCGGCAAAGATTCTTCCGTGCATGTCATGCACACCTTCGGTGGGAAATGAATTCTTCTTTCCATTAAATTAACCGTCACTTGACACTGGTCAACAGTATTTTTATTCCCTTTGACCTACCCTGTACTATGGGACGTGAGGAATTTGATGGAGTAGTGATACATTGATACTATTGCTCGAGGTCAAACAGCAACGGTTGTCCCATAATTGCATCATAAGGGGACTTCAAATTCAGCGCCACAAATTCTACATTTACTTTAATTCAACGAGGGGAATCCCCGACCTCAACTGGGAGTTTAATCACTCATTTCGCCTAAAAAAGGACGCCGCCAAGTCCTATAAAGTATATTGAGGGAGCTCCGCTATCCACTAGAACTTTTGGAATATTGACTTTGGATAAAAACACAGGAATTACTAGAACTCCAAGATAGAGATGTGGGTCTACTTCTCTCTCTTCAAACAAGAGTTGGTCATCAGTTGCCTTTTTGGGATATTTCTTTATAATGCCGATCTCTTAAAGGTCGGCTATGACAAGTCTTTTAAGCCTTGTGACCTAGTATGCTAATGTTGTTGATTTTTCAGCATTCGAATTTGAGGATTAGGGAGGTCGATATTACAAGCTCTCGCTTCGACCTGGTTCCCACGTATTACGCCTGGCCCATTTGGAGTTGGGAACTTTATGCAATAATGATATATTGAAATGACAGCTTGCAACTTATGCAGTACAGACCTCCCTAATATGGCATTATAATTTGAAGGGAGATTCACAATAATGAAATCAGCTAAAATTCTTCTGTGACATGTGGTTTGCCCAACTCAACACTAAGTACTATATGCCCTCGAGCTTCAATGGGATCTCCAGAGAATCCTTGCAGTCTCTTGGAGTCTCTTGGAATATGGTTAAAGGTATCGCTCTTGTATAGCCATCTGCTCCAAAGTCCGGGAGTATAGTAAGTTTACCAAACTTCCATTATCCACTAAGGTTTGATGTATTTGTACTCTTGCTACATTCATGGCTATGACTAGCGCATCACTTTGATCTTGTAAGACTCTCTGTGCTTCCTTTTCTGAAAATTCGAACCATTCTAGGTGCGGTGAGGTGACGACCTCGGATTCTGGACACATCACACTATGATTTTTCCAAATACGAGTGCCGCGTGCCAATCTGCGCCTAGTTTTTCGCGAGCCCTTAAGGCATGATTCCTATTTATCAATGTTCGGATTTCGGCTCACGGTTGTGGGTCGCGAACTTGGGAACCAAGACGAGCTTGTTGAGCTACCTTTTGCAGATTACGCTGTTGGAACCCAGCTAGGTTTGCTTCTCGAGGTTTAGCTACAAATTCCTGCATGTGACCTCGTTGGATCAGTGACTCCACATCTTCTTTCAAATTTCTACAGTTGTCGGTATTGTGCCCCGTCGTTCTGTGACAACGACGGTACTTTCCTTGATTTTGGGTTGGAGGTCCCTCAGTCTGTAGAAAGACTTCTTCCAAGGTTGTATTCAGGGGATGATATTTGTCGGGATATGGCCTAGAGCGACTTTAGTCTTCTATCCCTTCTTTTTTCGCAACCTAAGTCTTTATCTGTTTGTTTTCCCCTAGTTCACTGTGGGGATTAAGGAACTTGATTAGTATCCTCTTGGTTTGATGTAGCTTCCTCCGCACTTATATATTTCTCAGCTCGGCCCAGTAGCTCGTGATATGTCCGAGGCCCATCTTCGTGAACAGACCACCAAAATCTTGTTTTTGGCCTCAACCCTGAAAGGACTGCCATAAGTGCAGCACCGTCAGAGATCTTCTCCACTTCCATGGATTGTTTGTTAAATCTGTTCAAGTAGCTCTTAAGTGATTCGGTCTTTCCTTGTTTGATGCTTACCCGTCTCTCCTTTGGTGTGGTCCTCGCCTTTGATCCCATGAACTGGGCAAGAAACGCCGTAGCAAGGTCATTCCAACTTTTTATAGGTCTTTGATGCAATTTTCTAAGCCGCTGAGCTTTATCTCCCAGGGTTAAGGGGAAAGCACGACACATGATGACATCTCCAGCTCCCTGTAGCTCCATCCATGAAGCGTATTTGTCCAAATGACTGAGGGGGTCTCCTTCCCCATCATACCCAGTCAGTTGTAGCATCTTCAGCTTTTCAGACAGTAGTTCTGCTAGGATATCCTCAGTGAAAGGTGAATAACGTTTTGTAAGTTACTTTTTCGTATTTCCTTTTTTTTAGCCTCCAAGTCAGTTATACGTTTCTTGAGGACACTAATCTCGGATTCTGGTCGTCCCACAGGGTGGTTGTTACGGGGCTCCTTATGCTTACTTGTAAATATAAGAGAATGTTGGGAGCCCAATCTGTTGAACACACTATTTGTTATTCTAGTGGTTGGTTTTGTTGCCATATGAGAGCTTTTGACTTCTTCAGTTCGACTTTTGGAGGATCCTCGCCTGGAAATTGTAGGGTCTTCTTAATGGGAAGTCGCATAGTTTTTCCTCGACGAGGGAATTCCACTTCGGTATCTTGTGGCAGATTCTGAGCTTGGTTTTGCTCTACCTTACTAACAATTCGTCAATTTCTCAATGGCTTCCTTCATTGTTGCCATTTGAGGCTCGATGGTCGCATTTCGACCTTGCCTCTCAGAGTGTCTTGGATTGCTTGTTTGTTCCGGACGAGTATAAGATCGGTTTTCGGATNCCATATGAGAGCTTTTGACTTCTTCAGTTCGACTTTTGGAGGATCCTCGCCTGGAAATTGTAGGGTCTTCTTAATGGGAAGTCGCATAGTTTTTCCTCGACGAGGGAATTCCACTTCGGTATCTTGTGGCAGATTCTGAGCTTGGTTTTGCTCTACCTTACTAACAATTCGTCAATTTCTCAATGGCTTCCTTCATTGTTGCCATTTGAGGGTCGATAGTTTCATTATGACCTCGTCTTTCAGAATTTCTTGGATTATTGGTCTGTTCTGGACGGGTATGGGATTGATTTTCAAATGCTGAAAATTTATCCATACTACTGTTTTATGAATTTTATGAGGAGATATGGCTATTTTTCAAGTTCGGGCCCTCCTTCTAGCGCCAATATGTTGATGTTTGAAAAATGTCAAGACAATATCCAAGCCAACTTATCAAATGAACACGAAATTAATTGATATTTTATCGAAGTATTGTAGAATTATTATATTACAATAAATCATATTTCTCTGATTGTAAGAGATATTTGAAATATGAAGAGAATGAAGAAAAGTATTGATATCCCCCCTTCCTTAAAGCCTACTTTTCCTTTTATAGTTGGATACTATATGTATAATGTACCTCTCGTCATGTCAATCTGCAATACTGAGCTAAATAAGTACATATGTTGATCATGAATTTTCTAGTACAGGTGGTCCCTAGCATTTAATGCATTACTTAGGAAGGGAGGCTAAGATTTTTGATTGGAGAATAATGTGGGCGCTGACGTGAGACCTTTCCATATGTATCCTCCTGATTGGTAGCTTGTATACCCAGTCAGTGATTCTCAATCATTATTCATTATTTCACCTTGAAGGACTACACAAACTTCTTGAGTAAGCCACTCAAGACCCGAGCTGACCTCATACATCCAAACTCACATTATTATTCCCTTATTGGGTACACCAATCTGAACTAAG
>CAIGRL010095349.1:0-11521 GCA_903798325.1 Fraxinus xanthoxyloides
TTTTTTTTTTTTTTTGGTCGATAAAACGTTTGTAAAATTGCGTTATATTTTATGTATAGATTTGCAGTTTGTGTTAAATAATGTAAATACAGCATCGACACAAACGAAAGAGAAATAGAATTAATTATTCTGAATAATTAATATTGAACATTGTGCAAGCAAACATGTATTATTACTATGTATGCATAATGTTGAACTCTACATATGATCAACATATCTCCTATGATGTATTTACTTAGGAACAATTAAATATTGCACTTTCAAGAGAGATTTATGTGATGACAATGGAAGTTATAGTCAAGTCGGATATTCGTCGTCGAGCACTGGATATCTCGATTCCCTGAGGTGCAAGTGGCACGCAGTTACAACGAGCACAACAAATCCTACACACCCTCTTGCACACTTTCTGGCTTGAAGCCGCCCGATATCTTGTGGCACATGCTGCTCCACAATTATTTTATGAACTAACTTGTAATTGGTGTTTAAAGCATTTTGAAACGAAAGGTTGAGAGCACATTAGGATAAAATTGAACTTGTTTTGATGTTATATTAGTCTTAGTTGAGTTTAGATTTACCATTTCAAAGTTTTAGTTCATTTGATTAATATTTCATCAATACATTTTTGACATCTCAACACATCACTTAATAATGATTATTGAGGATCGTAGCAATTCTTCCCCGCATTCTCTCATACTATTTTTCACATCATATACATATTTGATATATTCAGAAGTCGTACGTCATAATATATATAATATTTTAACTTTTTTTTCTATTTTTAGTCTTATTTAATAATATTCAAGTTAGTACATCGAACGTGCAATGAATATTTCAATAGGGCACTCCAAAATTTAGTCTCTTCTAGGGAAAATAAATTGGTACATATGATTCCATTTTCATTGAGGTGACATTTCTATCAAGACAGGTTATTATTTGTAGTTTGATTTGATTTATTCGTTTTCAAACAAATTCCTTAAATGATTGACCGGATGGTTGATAGAGTAGCCTTCCTATTTATATCATTGATAGCGTTAATCTTGATCTAAAGTTTCAATTCTTCTCATCTGGATAAAATCCGAAAGAAATAAGTATTTACTCGACTCCATCACTCGATTAATTCTTGTCTACTACATATCTATGTCACGACCACTAATCTTTTTTGATTAAGAATCAAGTAATCCCTCTTTTGTCAACAATGTCTTTGTCATTTATAATAAAGAAAAACATTGCATCATTAAATTGTTGTTATGACTTATATATTGGTGCAATCTAATAAATAAGCATTAGAATTGTTGATGCCAATCATTTTAAATAAATTAATAAAGCCAAAATAAGTCACTTATTTTTATAAGAAAATAAGAGTTACTTATAAAATAATTATTTTATTTAAAAGTAACTCTAACTAATCTTAGTCGAACTCTGACCAAGATACTATCGATTAGAGTCGAATTTTTACTCTTTAATTGGCAAAAAAATATTTTAAATTTTTATCTTTTCATTTTTATACCTGATTGAAAGTAATTTTTACCTTCTTTTAAAGCTTGCTTGGCCAAATTGAACATGATGTTGACCACCACATTTTTCTCTAGCTATTGGAATGAGGTCAAGATTGTAATTTCACCCCAGTGAATAAAATCCGATGACACGCAGCAGACATGACTCTCACGCCAAGCCGCATAAACAAGAATCAACGTAATCATTGCAATCTCCAAATAATTAACGCGATTCTACTTTAAATCGACGCTTATTTCAATTCCCGTTTCCCTCGGTGCCGGTGCGTGTGTTATTCAGCCGAATAAACTTAGCTCAGCTTACAGCCGTTTACGTTAGCTCTACCACGTTCGGCTCGGAGCCGTCCACTTCATCATACATGCATGGAAAGCAACGTACAGAGGTGCACGTCATCTCCATCCTACTGACTGACACGTGGAATTTCCTTGTCTAATTTTCTATCTAACGGGTGAGAGCCTCACAGAACAAGAGCCGTCGATCATAAGATGACGTCATTATTGACAGTTACAAATTGTAAAATCGTTTATTTATTCTCAATGCGATTATTCATTTTTCAAGCATAGAAGCATTGGCAGTTTCATTTTTCCCGTCTGTTAAGGAATGAGTTGAGAGAGTGATCTTCTGAAAATTTGCACTTTATGCACACAGAAATACACGAATAGAGTGTGCATTTGCACTTTTCAGAGTCTGTTAGTGTAGAATAATTATGATATACAGTGGTTCTTGATTCTTCTGGCAACTAAAGGATATGAATTGCCTTTTACTCTTTCATTACTACTCCAAAAATTTATACAGATGTCAATACTGATTATCCCTCTCTCATTGTGTTTTTGATTTATGTGGTGAAGAAATAAAGGTAATCCTGAAACTTTGAATTTTTCGTCAATTATCAATTATGTGGTTTTTGAGCTCTTTTGGTTAAAGTCAGATACTTTTCTTGTTTCACATTTCACTGAAAAATGGGTATTTAGAATTGTTTTAAAGTATGTCATTAAATGCAGATTAGCAAGAAAGATTTTTCTTTTTTGAGTATTTTGAATGATATCTTGTGATCAATTTTCCAAGAATTTTATTACGATTAACATTTTTGACCTTTTTCTCTCTCACATTAATCTCCTGTGTTAGCTTTTCTTGTGAAATCCGTGCATTGTCCATCTCTCTCTGCGGATAGTCCTTTTATCAAGTGAAGAAGAACCTGATTCTCTGAACATTACTTTACTTTTTACTCCTTTCTTTTTCAAGAAACCTACCTTCTCTTTCTTCTTTACCAGTAGTAGTACTTCATCTTTAGTACCCATAAACTAATATTTCTTATACTTCTTTATAAAATATGCAGGTTTATACTTCCCTCATAAATATTTTGCCTTTTCAGATTTTCTCCACCTATTGTTCACAAAAATCCTGAAATTTCTTTTATTTTTAAAAGATTTTTTTTAGGTAAAGAGAGAAATTAAAAATCCGAATGCATTTATTGATTTAGGATTGGGAGAAATTTCGACCTTTAAAGCAGCTTTCAAGTGAATCCCATGTGTCACTGTCTTTATTGTTATTTGTTATTATTAACCCAGAAAGTGCCAACACTGAGAACTAGTGGCCTCTGTGTAGGGGGGCATTATTATCCCGTCGGTTGTGTCGAGCATTTCTTGGTATGATTATCAAATTCCTATCTGGAAAACTATTCCAGAATTACTAAAAGATCCCCCATTTCATATTTTATTTATGATTACTAAACAACAAAAAAGCCATCATGGTGGTTCTTGTCTATATCTGTGTTATTCTTGTTTGTTGATTACTTTTCATATACTACGTGTTTCATTGTATTCTTCTCTTTTATATCTTTTCTTCTTCTGGGCTGTTTTTTCGTGCGTCTGTTCAAATTATCTCCTTGAAGGATTCAGTTTTGAAGGTTCAGATTACGAGAAGTAAGGAATTTTAAGTAGAGAAAGAGTGTGAAATGGGTTCTGTTGGTTTTGAAGGAGAAGAAGAGTTTCAGCTCTGTACCGGTATAAGCAAGAAACACCAAATCCATGGCAAGGTAATTTAATTATTTATAACGAGCTTTTGAATGAAATCAATTAATATGTATTTGAACAAATTTACAATTTGTTTTCAATATTTTGTTTCCTGCAGTTTCTTGATGAATGTGGTGTAGTTCCTCGAAAACTACGGTCAGGTATATATTAGTCCATTACCTCGTATCACTATTGTAAAAATTATATATTTTAGATGCTTTGTTATCAATTGGAGATGTAGCTTTGTGTTAATGGAAAAGACTGAACAGATCTCGCCGTTTGGATTGGTTTATTTATGCGCGGAGGGTCTTCCCTGAAGTTCTCACCCCTTTATTTTATACTATGCTTTGTTGTTGAGATTAGAGTTTCCTTTTCTAGCTTTTGTGGCTATGGAAGATTCTTTATGTTGCTTTTTCCTTTTCCTGTGGTATTAATGTACTCTGGTCCTACCTAAAAACCCAATAATTATATGAACTTGAAATTTTGAAAAGCATTATTTTCTTTAGACGAACCTTGAGCTTTGAACTCAGAAGAAAAGTGTCACTATGATCAAGTGAGAGATATTTGTTTCAGATTATATACTTTCTTTGCTACCTGGATCATGCATTTGGAATTGGATAACCAATTCCCGTGGTCCGGTTATACAAGGATAACTTATTGAACCACCCGATTCAGTTATTTACTTTGCCCTTTTAGGTTATTTTCAATTCCATTTTAGGAATTTTTTTTGGTATGCCTCTCAACGTAATCTCTTGGGCATCTATCTTTTTGCTTATACTCAGAAAATTCTTTGTTTACTTTTTCTTCGAATGCTGAATTATCAATTTTGACATTGGTGTATAAGCTTGACAAAATGTGTATGACTTCTTCTAACCAAATATTAATTGCCTGGCTAACATTATGATTTTTCATTTTGACAGTAGACGCACTTTAGGAGATAGATAGTCATTGCTCAAGAGTTCATAAGATGTTTTCAGATCATTGTATTTTTAAATGTTGCAGCCATAAAGAAGCGAAGCCATGAATCCATCTCTCTACCTCTGCCAAGTTCTAGGAAGCTGAATCATGTGTCCAGCAAAGTTGATTTGCGTAGAAAAGACGGTTTAAAGAAATCCAAACTGAAGATGGTAAGACAGGACGATATCAGAAACTTCAAACTACACCGAGTCTTTTTTGCCCAAAAGGGAGTAAATAAAATTGAGCAGTCTCTTAATATGATTGATGGAATTGCTTTTTGCAGAAAGAGGAACTTGTCACCAAGGATGAGGAAGAAGTAGCAGAGACCTTGTATGCTTTGGCCAATATGGTCCCGGACGCTACAAAGACTAAGAAGATGGGATTAGATGGTGAAACTTCAGAAGCAAAGTCTTCGTCTTTGCAGCAAGCAAAGAATTCAGAACCTGCGCCCAAAGGTTTGTTTTAGTATTACTTTGTTGCCACATTGTTCTGTTTTATGACTTCATTTGCTTTTTTACCATACTAATTGCCACTGTGAACAGATGTTGCAATTTCAACACCTCCAGAAGCGTCTAAGAAAATTAGCACAAGAGTCACTGTGGAGGCTTCTTATTTTTCACCAAATTTGACAGAGTCAACGGTACAAGTTGTCAAATTCCACTCTTCAGGTGATGCTACACAACCCAACTTGTTATTCAACAAGGAGTCATCCACCACCGATGCTTCTGGTGTTCGATTGGAGCCAAGTCTAATGCCCATGTGTGTAGCCAATACTTTTCTCCCGTCACGCCTAATATCTTTATCGTCTCTTATTTTGTGATTTAGACTTGCGTTGACATATGACAGGCTAAAGATGCCAAATCTTGATGCGGCTCCAAGTGGTGAATTTCCAAATACGCTAGAACAGGTACGCTTTAAAAATTCAGGGTCGACCTGTGTCTCACTAGTAAGTAATGTATGATGAAGATGGTGGCTTGGCTGTTTTTCAGGTTGGAATACAAAATGCCATGTACCATACTTTCACAGCAAACAAAAGTAATGGTAAATTCTCAATTCAATGATCATTTTTACATATGAAGGCGTGAGTAGTGCTTGGGAGTGGATTTTGTTGTATCGTTTGTGTGGGCATCCATTTCTATGTATTCACATAAGTTTTGGTTTTCCAACCTAGATTTATCTTTATGGACTGGCTCGTCTCCAACAGGAGCTCTGAGCTCCCAGACACAAGGATCTCGCCTACAGTAATCTTTTTTTCCTGAAATTAATTTGAGCTTCTAACTTATCTGAAAGAATTCACGTTTCCCATGCCAATTAATTTCAGCTCATCCAGTACCAAACTTCCTGCTTGGTTTGACCAGAAAAAATATGCCACTCGGCCTCGTTCCTGTGAAAATAGTGTTACTAATGAAAAGGTATTCAAGTGCTGTTTTAAGATATGATATGACGATTGTTTAAGATAATAATCAATTCATACTTCTAAACGGAATATTTAACTGCACCTTCATTAATAGTTGACGAGCCAGGACTCCCTAGTTCCTTTCGAGTTGAAGAAGTCATGGAAGAAATGCTGTGCCCATGTTTACATAACTCAACTCATTAAGGTCTTGCAACTATCAGAGAGAAAATACGGGTTACAGGAGAAGCCCACTCACTCATCACAGAATGAAGGTTTGAATTTAGGGCCTAACGTGAGCGTCGACAGTCAAACAAATGCAATAAATGGTTCAATCTGTGTTGCCTCTTTTAACAATATGGCACATTCTACTGCTGAGAAGAATTCAGCAGATACACAAAATGCTATTCTTTTGTATAAGAGGCTCCTTCAAGATCAGCAACATGGTTCTACAACATCTAGGTTATGCACTTCACAGAAACGGGTGGGTTTATTTTCAACACTATCGGGGTTCATTTTTTTCCCTTGTTCTCTGAAAGTTTACTGGCTTTGCAGGATTCTGATTTCTTGTCATTGGCTGGTGGTGGTTGCGGTGTGGATTCCAGTGATAGAAACAGCAGAACAGGTCGCAGTCATGAAGCTTTAAAACATTTTCATATTCCATACTTGCAGCCGCTGAGTCAATCAGCCATGCTTTTATCACTGCCCCATAACGGTTATTCCTCTACCTTTCCTGGTCATCCTTCAATTGCAGCAGCACAGCAGGTGACTTGATTTGTACACTCCAACGCTTTTGCATTTATTTTGCTTCCTGTTCTGATACACTTGATTTTGGATGCTAACTGATTGTTGGATCTTGTATTTAGAATTGCTAAAGTTTTATATCTAAAATGGTCTGCGGTGGATAGAGAATGAAAAAATGCATGCTACAATTGCTTAGTACTTTGTTATGAATAACCTTCTAATTGATGACTATATAATGACAATATCTGTTTGATTTATTCATGCAGGTACAGCTACCTCCATACCTTAGCAACACACTTAGCAGCCCTTCACATGTAGATGCTACAGTTCCTAGAAGACAACAGTTGGAGTCGGATGAGCAGCAGAAATGGCTGGGTCAGTTTCCAGCTCAATACCATCCTGGTCTCGTCGCTCCTCATTTGCCCGACTGGCAAAATGGAGGAAGAGACTCAAGTTCCTTGCTTAACTATGCTCAGGCACTCTTCCCACATTTCCATTCTTCACTCGACTCGAAGTATAAGGGAATTTCGCCACCACAGCAGCAGCAGATTATAGCCAGTAATTCATCTCTACCTCATTCAAATGTGAGAAGACATTATAATCGCCTACCTTCTGGCTTTGAAAGAAATGGAGCTGCATTTCACCCAGAAAGTTTACAACAACTGCAATTACTTTGCAATCAGCACCTTTGAAGTGGATCGAGTTTATTTAAGTACTGATCACTGAAGATCCTACGAATTGGGCCTGTGTAATGTGTCTAGAAGACAAGAATCATCCTACGTTTATTCTGGTGTTCGCGCCTATTCTGTATCTTTTTCTTAGATACGTGGAAGAATAACATGATGCCAGTGGCTGATCAACATTAACAGGAGACGATCCTCATGAATCCAGAGAACTTTGTTTCCTTTTATGCGGGCTTGTTCAAATTTCATTCTTCTGATTCTCAAAATCAAGGAATTGGAACATAATTTACCTTTTTCTTTCGTAGTTGTCTAATGGAACTCTTAGATTGAAAGGACATATTGTAAAGAAGAACAAAAGTTAAAATTGTCTATTGTATTGTTTGGCCTGAGTGCAAACCGAGCATGCCCAGAATGTCGTGTATTGATTTCGGCATATGGATCAATCGAAATTTGAATTGCTATTTTTGAATGACCAGGTATCATAAATGGACAGTATTAAACCTCCATGTCTGCTCTAGTTATTTTGTTTCTCCTTTTGTAGTGTAATGCATGAGTTTTCAACGTAGACCTGGGGACAAATCTTGCACTAAGAAGTGAAAACTTGTGACTAGATCGTCAAGATGGATGCAGGAAGAAGTGGCATTTGAAAGTGTACTTGAGTGGTACAGGGATAGAGATCAGCTCTTTATTACCCCAGCCTCTAATTTTATTTTATTTTATTTATTATTATTATGCATATTTGCCATGCAATATTAGATTGAACTAGACAATATATTATGTAATATCTTAGCCTCTTTTTCTATTTTTCTAGTGCAATTTAATCTTTCTTACCAAACATGATATAAGCAGTTATCGTATACTTTATCAAATGGATGTACAAATTTCAGTCCACAAATCTAGTGAAAGTTCCCAAGCATTCAATCAATACACTCAACAATTTCTGGACATAAGAATAAAAAAGATCCTTGCACAAACGAAATTATTGCAAATGTCATCGACAATGGTCCTATAGCATCAGAACATACATTATGCAAATGAAAATAGAAGGCAAGAAGAGTCCTCAATTCCAAATTTTACTCCTGCTTTTCCAATTCCCCCATTCTCTCTATGATTGCCTGAAAACAATGATGTCAAGGCAAAAAACTTTTTAACAATTTGTAAAAAATTACAGATTTAAAGTTCTGCTAAGAACTTGAGTACATTCCATTTCAAATTGATAAACCTAAATATAAACCAAAGAAACCAGTGCAACATAATAAATGGATTACAATTTTTTACCTTCTTGCTAGTTTCTTGGAGTTCCCCGGCAAGTATGAACTCATCTAATATAAGGTATACCTTTAAAACAACAGAAAATCAGTTAGGACTATAATAGCATGCTGAAACGTGGACAAGCACATTATATTGACAGTATACTGGTTTGTTAAACAGGGCTTTCTAATAAAATCTAATAGTTGGCATATAATGAGAATCTGGTTTGCACTGCAGCATCATTAAGAAGATTAGTAGGAACCACACAGAATTAAAAAAAACAACAAACAAAAACGACAAAGAGGGAGTTGGTTATTGAACTACGTCAATGACTTCCAGTTAAATATACGAATATAAATAAGCGAGAAAATTTAAAAAAGAAAGTGATTTTCGTGAGTGGAAAAATTTCCCTCAAAAACTACAAATAATTGAGAGGCACTCAATTTTACCATTATTGGTCTATATTAGGCCACAATCACTTTAGGTCCCAACTAACTAAGTTGGCCCTACAATATAGTCCATAGTGGCAAGCCCATTTGTCTTCTCCCGGTCAATCCCTCTAGCTCAACCCCTTTAAGTAGAGGGTTAACTCTTTGTTTTAGAAACAATTTGATTATTGAATACCAACCACTTCTATCTCTAGGGCTTGTTTGGGTCGGATTAAAATCTGATTTTAATTCAAGTCAAAGTCAAACAATCAATATTAACCACATCTTTTATGGGTCCCACAATTTTTCAACCACACATTTAAAAAACTTTTATCACAATCTAATAAAAATCTAATTTTAATCCCCACCAAACACCCTCCTAATTTCTCGTCTCCCTTTCAAATTCTTCTCAATTTTCATAAATTGCCATTTGTGGATTTCGTTTACGTGCTTTCTACATAAAGTTTCAGCTTGAACATTCAGTTCCTTGACTTCCAGACTACGTCACTGTTAGAAAATTTCGAAGTCTCTTTCATTTTTGGATGTCTCGTGCTTATCACATGACTTAACACAATTCGTCTAACTTCAAAAACTTTGCATAAAGATTTTTGGGAGAAAACACAGTTGTTGAATATTTTTTTTTTTCTTTCAATCCAGAAACTCCAAAGATATTTCTCCTAACTTATAAAATGTATTATGAAGGTGGTACAGATAATTAATTAATATCCAAGCTATTCATGACGGTCATCAATAAACTCTAACCATACAAGATTTTTACATATAACTTTTAAAGAGGAAGAGGAGATTTTCCAGGGTAGATCTAAGATGAGGCTACCACCAGTTTAGCTAACACGTAAACAGTGCTTAATGGAAATTTAAGCCCCTGAGAGTTTTGAATAGTGATTTTTTGAAGAATATTTGATTAAAACATAGGGAAAAAATTTGGGTTTATGTGCAAACTATTGTATTGCGTAAATTTGTGGTTGAAAATGAGTATGAGAATTAAAGAGTTTTGAAATAATTGTTGTAAAACGGGGGCTAAATTCAAACAAGATATGTACTACTGTCAGATGATGGATACAAGGGCAGATGAAATTAACACATGATGAGTAATGGAAAAAAGAATTCCAATGTTATAATGTACTGAACTTAAAGACTCAAAATGATCAATTTGAGTTGGTAAATTGGCGATGTAGTAACATCTGAAAATCAAAAGGACGTGCAAACCTTGTGAAAATTGAACACTAAATCCAGCTCGCACACATTGCTGAAGAAGTGGTCCAGTATCTCCACAAATAAGTGAATGCTCTCCAAATAAGCTAACTCATTATCTGTAATATCTACACATAGTGAGAAAAACAATCCAGCATATCGCCTGTAGATAACCTTGTGGGTTCGGAACTGCAAAAAAAAAAAAGGTGGATAATTCTTTGATAAATTTTATGGAAGCATGTAACGAAAACCTGAAATAACTGATATATGTGTAGCGATTTATGACAAATAGTATAAATAGCTGCAATATGTGATAATAGGATACCCAACAATGAGTCAAGAAACCTGATCGTGCAATCTGAATCTAAATACAAGAAGAAAACATAACTTCTGTGCAAATCAATCCCTCATTCAAATCTAACAAATGTGTTAGGAAAGAGTAGGAAAACCTCTCATAACACATACATCACCACAGAAACTCCCTCAAGTCAATAAAATCAAAACACAAATACACGCAAAACCTAATAGCATGCATACTCAGGAAGGACCATAAAGTGAAAACTTACTACGATATCCCCTAGGCAAATTACCATTTGCTTTACTATAGTCCTAGCTATTTTATCCAAGTCGCTGCCTTTTCCCTTACTGAGTTACAATCCAGTTCGATCTGTTGCTTGATTCTGAAAAACTATCATGATTCTCTCTTCCTAAATGTAATACAAAGTTGAAGTCTAACAGACAGATCAAGTTTCACACGGTATTCAGAAACAAGAACCTTAGCCGCATTTCACTAGGTCTTGGCTACATGACATAGAAAATAGACCCAACTCCTGAGTGGACACCCTTTCCCTTTTGTTGATTTTTAATTTGACGTTTCATAGATTCCGGCCAACAAATTACAAGCAATCGATGAGACTGCTATAAACACAAAACGTGAATTCAAGCTCCCCCCTCTGTTCATCACAACAACATACAATGCAGCAAAGTATAATGATCTCGGTGTATACTAATGATCTTGAATGTTTTGAGTTATACAAAATTATGAGCAGGAAGCCACTACAACTGATTAATTTTAAGATATAATTAAACCTGGAAAAATAATAGCGCGGAAATTGATAAAAGAAACGATCGACCGCTCAAAATTAGAACTTTAATAAATAAAACCTAATAGTTTAGAAATGTAAACCTCCACAAAGTTGGTGAACTTGGGATCCCGATTTACAACCAATCGATGAACCTACATTACAAAACGAGAAAAATCAAAATCCAAGGAAAAAAAAATTTAAAATACCCCAAAAAAAAAACAAAAAAAAACCTCGTATTCGACTT
>CAIGRL010095368.1:0-12713 GCA_903798325.1 Fraxinus xanthoxyloides
ACTTTTGGTCATCTTTTCATTCCTTTATCTCATTTATCCACCAACTTAGAATTTTGGCCTAGAAACACCATAATTACACAATTATGAATTGTAATCCACTCATTTTCTTCAATAAATAGCTTGTGAAAGTGTCTAATAAGTATATAAAAACACACTTATCAATCATAAGTATACAAGTCTTTAACATATTAACATCCTAGCAACATGGCACCTAAAGAAGTTAAAAGCACGTACCTTCTTGATAAAGCATCATCTACCACATTTTCTTTACCTTGTTTGTACCAAATAACATAAGGAAATGTCTCGATGAACTCCATCCACCTTAGTATCTCTTGTTTAGCTTGCCTTGACCCCTTAAATGTTTTAAGAACTCATGGTCGGTGTGAATTACAGACTCCTTTGGCCATAGATGGTGATGCCATGTCTCCAAATCTCGAACAAGTGCATACAACTCATTGTCATATGTAGGATAGTTGAGAGCTTCTCTACTTAGCGTTCCACTAAAGTAAGGGATTGGCCTTCGTTCCTGCATTAAGATAACTTCAATACCAATTCCTGATGCATCACATTCAATCTCAAAAGTATTGTTAAAGTTAGGTAATAATAAAAATGATGCAATACATCTTTAATAATATTAAAAGCATGTCCTTGTTCAATACCCCAATGAAATCCTACACTTTTCTGTATAACATTCGTGGGTAGTGTGGTAAGTGTGCTACAGTCTTTAACAAAATGCCTATAAAAGCTAGCTAACCCATGAAATCTCCTTACCTTAGTTATGCTTTTAGGTGTTTGTCACTCTTTGATGTCTTTGATTTTCTCTTCATCCACTTCAATACCCTTAACACTAATGACATAAGCAAGAAAAACAATGCTTTCCATCCAAAATGTACACTTTTAAAAGTTAGCATAAAGCTATTTTTGTCTTAAGACCACAAGCACATATCTCAAATTCCGTATATACATTTAGATCCTTACTATATACCAAAATTTCTTCAAAGTAAACTATTACGAATTTACCTATGAATGCACGTAAAACATGATTCATTAATCTCATAAATGTGTTACGTGAGTTAATAAGTCCAAATGGCATGACTAGCCACTCATACAACCCATATTTAGTTTTAAAAGTGGTTTTCCATTCATCTCCCTCCCTCGTTCTAATTTGATGATAAACACTTTTAAGATCAATTTTATTAGATATGCATGATCCGTGTAATTCATCAAGTCATCTAACCTAGGGATACTTTACCATTATGTTGTTAATGGCCCTATAATCGACACACATCCTCCATTTTCCATCTTTCTTTGGCACAAGTAGCACTGGTACGACACATGGACTCATACTCTCCTTTACACTCATCAAATCTTCCACTTGTTAGGTCAACCCTTGTTATTTCAATTTTTATCATAGTTTAATTTCGATTCTTAACCTAATTTAATCTAGATGAGACAATAATTGTCTATCCTCTATACTTGCATGAAAGTAATTATGCTTACTAGAATGTAAGAATGAGAGCGTTTCTGAAATCTATGAATGAATGTGTTAGAGTGAGTATAGAAAAAGGTTGGACAATCTCATCTACATCTGTTATAGGCATAGTTACTCTTACAAATATTTCCACTTGGACTAAAGATGAGTTAGCTGAATGTGATTGGAATAGTAGAGGTATACATTTCATCTTTATGGCTATTTTACCCGAAGAGTTCAAACGAGTTGCGATATGTGATTTTTTTATGATTGAAAAGAGAAGAAAAGAGAAAACTTGGCATATGTCATACGTGTGAATCATATTAACAATGTTTCTTATAGAACCATAAAGATTTTAAATGGCCACATTCTCAGGATTCCACGTAAATGGCATGTATGAAATAAGCTTCTCGCACTATATATGACTCTTTAAAAAGCATAAGCTTATGTATCTTGCTTAAGAGTGGATCATCCATCATTTCTCTCAGTAACACTCCATTCGTCTTAAATTTTACCCTAGTTAAGTCATGTTCAGTCAAATAATGGAAGTCTTTCCATTATTGCATGTTAATACAAACATCCAGAAATAACTTTATGGCTAGAAAATAATCAATGCAAATGAAATAAAATGCCTTACAAGTAAAATTTTAAATTTCCATCATTTATTATGATGGCCTATTGAAAATATATTGAAAAGAAAGATAAGCGATGTTACGGCTCTCCAAATTATCATCAATGTAATCAACATGGTTTGAACTCCATGTCACCCCCTACTTGGCTGAGGGATGCATCATTTCAATTGAGCTGCAGTGTCGAAGCTTACCATCCATGGCCAAGCCAAAAAATGTCGAACATCGTCAGATTTCTTCACTGCATCTCACTGGAATGAAATGTTTGCAATGATTATGTAAACTTTAGTTTTGCAAGTAAAAACCTAGCAAATGGAAGTGAAGCCTCTTTAATATACGAAGGAAAAAAATCCCAACTATCAGATTTATCCAAGATTCATCTTAGCAACTCAATATTCACCTCATCTCAATCATCAAAATAAAATGTAAAACGCATTTGAAGGTTTAGACAGAACCGTGCCTGTCAAGCATGCATAGAGTCATGTCGCATCAAACTTACATAGTTGCACGCCATCATTAGCATTTATTGCCTATAAGGCGTGCATTGAAAACACACCATGCCATAAATGTTCATTTGGTAAATACGCAATTGCTTTCAAACCATTGGCACCTATTCACTTCCACTACAACGTTAGAATTTCATAACGACCACACCTATACAATTTCAACTTCTTTCAGAGCTTCTAATGTTTAGAGCTTCACCTCCAACCCATACTGCAAATCCACATATTGTATAAATATTCATACATGAACTTGGGGGCTATTGTTACTCCTCTTGCAAAGTGGCTCCGAAGAAGAGGTTATCTAAATCACAAAATCATCTCGACAAAGAGTTGTTCACCTCCAACCCTACACTGAAACCTCACACATTATATAAATATCCATATATAGACTTGGCAGATCATTGTTATGACTCTTATGAAAAGGCTCCAGATCATCACCAATATAGCACCTAGCTAAGGAAATTAACAAGGCCTACACTACACGTTACCTCCTACCCGGCCGAGCTGATGCATCATTTTAGCTAAAGTGCCATGTCAAGATTGACCCTCCATGGCTAAGTCGAAGTGTCATGTATGTTATAGGGAAAAAGTTCGAGGCTCCTAGTCTCCATATTTACAAAAGGCATCATCCAATTTACATCCTCTCAAAGAACTCTTCCGTATAAGATCCGTTTGTAACTGATTGATGTGACAACCCACTGTAGTAGAACCTTAAGGTTAAATTCTCAATCTACATATTGAAGGTCAGACCTAGGCACTAGGGTGACTATTTTTTTAAAATCACTAAATGATGCATAAAATGCCATTAGCCCAAGATTGATGGAGTGACACCTAAGAGAAAGCATGGGCCAATCAAGATAAGGCCACATGTCACTTCATCCAACGGTTACCATTTATCCTTTACCACTATAAAAGCTTACATATTATATCATTTGAAGGTAATACAATTTTAAACATTCAACTATAAACTTGCTTTCTATATTCATTTAGTACCCTCCCGGATCGATCTTTCAATACTTAGGGGCTCATGTCTTTATCCTTTCACTTATGCGTTGACTGATTTGACTTTTGGAGTACATGCGGTCGTCTTCCACTACTTCAAAGAAGATCACGTATGACTTATGATTTGTACAAGTATGCAGGACTAAAGGTTTACGTAGGCGCGAGAAGCCCCTGGATCTATTGGTGACATCTTCAAATCGAATTGTATAACCAACTTCTTCACGAAGCTTGACACCCATCTCTTTAGCAACTCTTAAAGCAACTATATGAATGCCAAACAGCCCCAAACTTGTGGATTTATTTCTAAGATTTGTTCAATGACCTAGGTACATACTAATACTTAAACTAATGTAGAGTCATTAGTCTATCCCAATTCATTGTCCACTTCAGTTTTGAATGAAACATCATAGAAATTATTGACATTGACTCATTAATTCCCAATTCATCACTATCTTATTACCTTATGTTTACCTGTCATGGAAATTTGGCTTGTTATGAACATTCACCTACTGGCTACCTGGACAATGAATTGAGCTCGTATGTTAACAAATAGAGAATTCAGGGCTCAAGAGTTCATAAATCATAGAAGAAATAAAGCCATAAATAGGGACCCGTAAATATCATAAATATTAGGTATTTGTTCACTTAGTGATTTGAGTACACCATTAATAAGGCAATATTCTTAATGATAGTCCCCCTATATAGTGAACATATTATAACTCAGACATAAACCTCGAGTTAACATCTCATGAGCATAAAAAAAAAATTCATTTCTGAACATAAAAAATCACTTGTGCAAAAACTCAAGCCTATGTCATTTGTCTTAATCAACTAATTTATTATTATACATGTTCTACGTTGTCCAAATTACCTTAAAAACGATAAATTTTTTACAACTATGTAGACAACCTTAGATTTCCTTAACGAAAACTTATCCTCTGAAATAAAATATAAATGCAAATGGGTATGCGATGAGAACCACGTAACAACGAAAACTACGCAACCCACAACGAGATTGAAATTCCCAAGAAAGCCTAAAAATAATCTCAATTTTGAGTTTGAACCAAGAATTAATAAATCAACCAACCAACCAAACAAAACGAACTTTGAATAACCTCTTAATTATACAACACATGATCCACACTCGGTGTTGAATGCTACAAGAATCCTTTTGATAAGCTCAGAATGTTCTAAGAAAAATAGGTTTTGAAAAGTACAATAGCCTCTCGAATATATCTCAATAATAAATTTTTCAAAAATGTCCATACAATGAATAATGATGAAGTATTTATAGGAAAATACTAAACCCTATTTGAAACTGGGAATAACTTGCTAAGATTACAAAATATCGCAATAAAATAGAATTCTTTGGAAATAAGGAAAATTCGTGGAAAATGAAATTTTTGCCTTTAGTTTCTACCATGCGACTGCATGGTACATTTGGCTGCGGTCGCATGTAAACCAAAAATTGCCCCTCTCGATTCCATGTTGGTTGTTGTGCAACCACATGAGGAATCCTTCCTTGAGGTAGCATGGTAGTCCGGCTGTCCTACTTCTGTTTTAGCTTCTGTCACATTGATCCACTTGGTTTCCGACCTCGATCCCACTATGAAACTTGCCTCTTTTTCCATGTAGATCATGACGTCGTCCATCGTTGCTTGCACAAAAATTACATCACTTGATTTACCCATTTTGCCTCGATCGTGTAATCGGTCCTCCTTCGATAATCAACGAGTCTCGTCCTGAGCTCGGGTTCGTCGAGTTCGAGTCCTGGATCATATCATCCCCTCCATTTTCAAAAGGTCCATCCTCAAATCTGTACCTGCATTGAAAAGAGAGAGATCAGACACATTAAAAGTTGTTGAAACATTATACTCACCTGAAATATCCAATTTGTATGCATTATCGTTGACTTTCTCCAAGACTTGAAATGGTCCATCCTCTCGTGGTTTCAAATTTGATTTCCTTTGTTTTGGAAAATGTTCCTTTCTGAAATGTACCCAAAGTCAATCTCTTGGTTCGAATGTCATGCTTTTTCAACCCTTATTTGCTTGCTATGCGAAATATTTATCTTTACTTTCAATTTGCGCCCTTACCTCTACATGGAGTGACTTTACCGATTCGGCCTTTCTTTTACCATCTAAGCTACTTCGTTCATTCACACGCAAATGTATTAAATCCAAAGGTGTTAGTCGATTAAAATCATAAATAATCTCAAATGGTGAAAACGATGTAGTCCAATGTGTGGCCCTATTATATGAAAACTCTATGAAAGGTAAACACTCTTCCCAACTCTTCAAGTTCTTATTGACTACAGTGCACAATAGTTGTGTCATGGTCCTATTTACTGTCTCAGTCTGATCATCGGTCTGTGGATGACTAGTTGTTGAAATCATAAGTTTAGTGTCTAACTTACCCCACAAAACCCTCAAAAAATGACTCAAAAATTTTATATCCCAATCAGAAACTATGCTCTTAGGTACCCCATGTAAATGTACTATTTCCTTAAAGAATAAATCTACAATGTTTGTAGAATCATCAGTCTTATGGCAAGGAATGAAGTGTGCAATTTTACTAAATCTATCTANTGCGTGGCCCCATTGTATGCAAACTCTATGAACGGTAAACCCTCTTCCCAACTCTTCAAGTTCTTATTGACTACAATGCACAATAGTTGTGTCATGGTCCTATTTACTGTCTCAGTCTGATCATCGGTCTGTGGATGACTAGTTGTTGAAATCATAAGTTTAGTGTCTAACTTACCCCACAAAACCCTCAAAAAATGACTCAAAAATTTTATATCCCAATCAGAAACTATGCTCTTAGGTACCCCATGTAAATGTACTATTTCCTTAAAGAATAAATCTACAATGTTTGTAGAATCATCAGTCTTATGGCAAGGAATGAAGTGTGCAATTTTACTAAATCTATCTACCACCACAAATATAGAATCCCGTCCTTTCTTAGTTCTAGGTAAACCAAAAACAAAGTCCATATAAATATCAATCCAAGGTTCATTAGGTACATATAATGGTGTATATAATTCTTGTGGTAAAACCTTAGATTTAGCTTGCTTACAAGTTATACTTCGACTACAAACTCTTTCAACATCAAATTTTAGGCCAATAAAAATGCTCTCCCAACATTTCTAAAGTCTTTTTAATCCCAAAGTGTCCCATCAATCCATCACTATGTGCTTCCCTCACTAAGACCTCTCGCATTAAACAATTAGGAACACATAGCCTATTTTCCCGAAACAAATATCCATCCTGCTTAAAGAACTTATCTACAGCCCATTTATTACATGATGCATAAATTTAGGAGAAATCTAAATCATTAACATACATGTCCTTAATATGTTCAAAACCAAGCAATTTAGAACTAAGAAAAGTTAATAGCACATACCTATGAGACAATGCATCCGCCACCACATTTTTCTTACCTTGCTTGTAACGGATGACATAAGGGAATGTCTCTACAAACTCCAACCACCTTGCATGCCGTTTGTTTAGCTTACCACAAACTCTTTAGGCTACAGGTAGTGTGCCATGTCTCCAAGGCTCGAACAAATGAATATAGTTCTTTATCATAGGTGGGATAATTGAGCGCTGATCCACTTAGCTTTTCGCTGAAATGTGCTATCGATCTTTTATCCTACATTAAAACTGCTCCAATACATATTCATGATGCATTACACTCAATCTCGAAAGTTCTGTCAAAGTTAGGAAGTACTAAAATCGGTACCTTACACAGCCTATCCTTAATTGTATTGAATGTATGCTCTTGTTCATCACCCCAACGAAGCGCCCACACTCTTCTTAATAATTTATGAGTGGTGTAGTGATTGTGCTAAAATATTTCACAAAACACCTATACAAACTAGTCAATCCATGAAAACTCCTAACTTTAGTTATGTTCTTAGGTGTTGGTCATTCTTTAATAGCTTTTATTTTCCTCTCATCTACTTCTACCCCATTAGCAGCCACTACAAATTCTAAGAAAACAACATTTTCTATTCAAAATGTACACTTCTTGAAATTAGCATAAAGTTGGTCTTTTCGTAAAACCATAATTACACTCTTAAGATGTTCTACATGCTCATTATGATCATTTCTATATAGCAAGATGTCATCAAACTACACAAAATCAAATTTACCTATAAAAGCATGTCAGACATGATTCATCAATGGCATAAAAGTGCTCGGTGCATTAGTGAGTCCAAATGGCATTACTAACCATTCATACAAACCATATTTAGTTTTAAAAGCAGTTATCAACTCATCACCTCCCCTAATTCGAATTTGGTGGTATCCAGTTTTAAGATCAATTTTACTAAACATGCAAGCATCATGCAATTCATTCAACATATCATCTAACCTAGGAATAAGATGACGATACTTTACCGTTATGTTGTTGATGACTCTGCAATACACGCACATCTTCCAAGTCCCATCTTTCTTCCACACAAATAATACTGGAATGGCACATGGACTCGTGCTCTTCCTCATGTACCCCTTGCTCATCAATTCATCCACTTGTTTCTGAAGCTCCTTTGTCTCTTCGGGGTTACTTTGATAAGCTGGTCGGTTTGAAATGACAGCTCCAGGAACGAAGTCAATCTTATGCTCGATGCCTGGAATGGGTGGCAACCTACTAGGCATGTCCTTCGGGAACACATCTTCGAATAAAGAGATAACTAGACTAGGGAGGGATGGGTTAGGTTCCTCAAAATTGAGGAATGATTTCTTGTTGACCAACAACATCATTTGTTTCCTCTCATTTATCGCTCTTTTCAACTCACTCCCTTTTGCAAAGAAATTTACTTTCGACTTTTCTCTCCTCTTAGACGACTCTCTTTCTTTTCTCTCATGTGGCTCCATTCTTTTTTGCTATCTACTAGCTACCTCAGCATTTTCTCTCATACTCACAATCTCACTATTTTCTCTCCTTTTTTCTAACTCTTTAACTCTCATTTCTTTCTCATTCTTCAGTTTCATTTGGTCTTCATACACTTGTACCGGTGTCAGTGGCGCAAGGGTAATGGACCTCATATCCTTAACAAAGTTGTATTGATTCTTGTACCCTTCACGAACAACCTTCCTATCATATTGTCATGGTCTACCCAACAAAATATGCCCCGCATGCATAGGTACCACATCGAACATAATCTCATCCTTATACCTACCAATTGATAAGTTGATTAACACCCTCTTGTTCACCTTAACTTTCCCACTATCATTCAGCCATTGTAAGCTATATGATCTAGGGTGTCTCAATAAGGTTAATCCCAGTTTTTCTACAAGATTTGTGCTAGCCACATTAGTATAGCTTCCCAATGATCATGCTACATACCGTATTGTTAATGTGACATCATGTATGAAATATGTTTTCCTTTGTTGCTCCAAGTCATCTGTCTTGATTTGATTGTTGAGAGCTCGCCTCGTGATCAGTAACTCGCCAACAGCAAATTTCATGCTATCTCCTTCACTAACCTCCTCCAATGTCGGCATGCCTTCATAATTATCCTCACTGTCACTCACCACCTGTCCATTGTGCACGATCATCATCATTTTGTTTGGGCATTGAGAAGCGATGTGTCCAGTTCCCAAGCACCTGAAGTTAAGATCCCTATTTCTAATTGGTTGTGGCTCTATTTTGGGAGTTGTTCTGCTAGCTCCATCATCTTTTTCCCTTGGCATTTCAGTCCTTCCTTTCGAAATAGCTCCATCACCTTTGTTATCCTACCTCAATTTCTAAGATGAATTAGAACCGAAGCACCCAATGGTTGTCTAGCTGTCCCATTCCTCTTCAATTGTTTCTCCACCTTCATGGCCATATGCAACATGTCTTCAATCTTCATATAATGCTACAACTCCACAATATTAGTAATATCTCCGTTCAAGCCATTTAAGAAATGAGCCATGGTGGCTTCTCGATCCTCTTCCACATTCGCCCTTATCATCAAAATTTCCATCTTTTTATGGTAGTCTTCCATACTCCTTGACCTCTGATATAAACTTTTCAATTTTTGCTGCAGCTCCCTGTAATAGTGAATAGGAACGAACCGTTTCCGTATGATAGTTTTCAACTCATCCCAAGTACTCACCACTCATTCCCGATTCCTCCTCCTTGATGTAACCACTTGATCCCATCAAGTTATAGTGTAGTCAACAAACTTAAGAACTACTATTTTTACCTTCTTTTCCTCCGAATAGTTATAACAATCAAATATCAACTCTACATTCTTCTCCCACTCTAGATAAACCTCCGGATCACTTCTTCCCTTAAACGGTGGAATTGACATCATAATATTTCTCATATTCCCTTCCACTTCATCTCCAAAATAACTTCTACCCCTTCTTTCAAACCTACCTCCTCTATTTCTCATCCTACCCATATCACCCACAATCGATGCACCATCATCCATATCGCTACTAAATTCATAATCATCACGCACATCCATCCTAGGCTCCGCCTACCCGGTCTCCTTGCATTTGATTGTCCCCTATGAAGATTTGTAACCGATATATCTAATCTACCAAGCCTTTCACTCATATCCCCGAGCACCCGCTCAAACCGCTTTATTACATCATCCGCCATGTGGTTTTGATTCGGCTGCCTATTTGAATTGGAACCATCTCAGTCTGACATCCTAATTCTACAGAATTTTTGCCTCACAAATGTTCACTCATGTATCACTCAATTATTGAATTTTTCCCTCTATTTATCACACCACTTTGCCTTTACCACTCAGTGTTTTCACCCAAGTACTTCAAAGAATAAGGTGAACTCAACAAACAATGTATTCCCGTGGATCCAACCGAGTATTGATCATGAATTGTGATACGAGAAAGGAAGAAAAAAAGATGAATGACTCAAAGACAAGAAATAAGTGAAAAGAAGAGGAATGAGTTTCAATAGACTATTCAAGAACGTTAAATGGAATAAACTTGAACGATCATTTTTTTACTCAAAGCTGAAATTTAGAACAACTGGATATTCCTGGTCACATCAATAATAATTTTTTTTTAATTTTTGATTTTTCTATCTTCAAATTCAACTACAAATTCAACAAAACAAAAGAAAATTGATTTGGACTTGTAAATAGTCCGGAAAACAACTTTGACTCCTTTTTTATAATTTTCTGGATCAAAACTCAAGAAATAAGATGGGCTCAAAAAACGTGAAGATCAATGGAGAAAACAAGACTCAAAATAAGAAACAAAAGATATAATGTTGATTATTTTGGAGCCTTGTTCTGATACCAACTGATGAGAGCCACATAGCAACGAATACTACGCAACCCCACAATGAGATTGAAGATCCTAAGAAAGTCCAAAGAATAATCCCGATTTTGAGTTTGAACTAAGAATTAATAAACTAAGCAATTAAACAAAAACGAAGTTTGAATGACCTCTTGACTACACAACACCCGTACTCGGTGTTGAACACCACAAGAATCCTCTTGATAAGTTTAGAATGTTCTATGAAGAACAAGATTTGAAAAGCACAATAGCCTCTTGAATATATCTCAATAATAAATTTGTCAAAAATGTCAATACAATGAATAATGATGAAGTATTTATAGGAAGAGACTAAACCCTAGTTGAAACCGAAAATAACGTGCTAATATTACAAAATATAGCAATAAAATAGAATTCTACTGAAATAAGAAAAATTTGTGGAAAAGGAAATTTTTCCCTTCAGTTTGTACCATGCGACCGCATGATACATTTGGTTGTGGTCGCATGGAAACCAGAAATTGCCCCTCTTGATTCCCTGTTGGTTACTGTGCGACTGCATGAGAAATCCTTGCGGTCGTATGGTAATCCGACCGACCTACTTCCATTTTGGCTTCTAACGCATTGGTCCACTTGGTTTCCGTCCTTGACTCCAACATAAAACTTTCCTCTTTTTCCGTGAAGATCATGAAGTCGTCCATAGTCGCTTGCACAAGTAATCTCATCGCTTAATTTACCTGTTTTGTCCTTGATCGCGTAATCGGTCCTCCTTCGATAATATAGAATGGTGGTAGCACAAGTTTCAAATAAATATAGAATGGTGGTTCTGTACTTATACACAGGAAGTGCTTCTTTATGCTTGTAAACCCATATCTGAAATTTTGTGCACTCAATAAAAAAGCAAGCTTCGCCAAAAGTACAAAGGGAAAAAAGAAAAAAATTACCCGAAAAAGGAGGATGCAAATGAAGTGTAGAACAAAATATTGCCTTCTTTACTTCAAGCTCACCTGGAAAAACAAACAGGAAAAACTTAGAACAAAGCATCCAATTTCAACCCTAAATCAAGAATCGAAGAAGAGAGAGAGAGAGAGAGAGAGAGAGAGAGAGAGAGAGAGAGAGAGAGGTCATTGATTGGGCTCCATTTTAATGAAAATTTGGGAAAATGAGTTTTAAAATAGTTATTTTTTCTGAAAATGTGTGGTTAAAAAATATAGAAATTTTTTCGATTTACGTGTAATATTATTTTATGGGAGAATGTGATGTTGAAAATGAAGTTTGAAAAAATGGAGGCCAAATACAGGCTAAGTTAAGAACAAGAGATAAAACTGAATATGGGGTTTGAGTTTACACAGAAGTGAGAACTCCAGAGTCTGAGAGCAACAAAAGATAAAGAGACGGAGTGTAGACTCGGGGGGTATTCTTGCCATGGTTGCATGTGAAAATGGTAAAATACTGAATTGGAGGTGATGATTGTGTGAATAGCAAAAGAAAAGAAAGGAAAATAAAAAATTGGATGTTTACGATACGAAATGCTGACATGTGTCCTGACTTTTGTTAGTGTCTTTTATCTATACATACATTAATAAAAGAGTGAGTTTTCTTTTCACCATTCATAAGCCGAGCCGATACGAATGGCTTTATGGCTCGGCTAGGCAAAGCCATCTAAACTTTTTTTTTTTACGCTTGATTCAGTATTTTAAGTTACAAATATTCGTTTTAAGCGATTTAAAATTTGTTGGAAATGTTGAAGTGCGGCCATGATAAATATATGATCGATAAATTTTAAATATCAAAAATAATTTTACATTAATTGTGAAACGTAAAGTCGTGATTGTTTATATCTCTTTTCAATCCCAATCACATTCTA
>CAIGRL010095379.1:0-24096 GCA_903798325.1 Fraxinus xanthoxyloides
TATATATATATATACACACACTATTTTTTATCCAGGATTAAGGAATCTAAAATACGAGAAAGCTGCATAGGAATGGAAGTACCTCTAATCAAATGCATAGGGGTCATCGGCATATGGATTCAGAGATCCTTCTGAGAACAGATCACCTATATGGGAGGGATTTGGATGCACTCCACCTTTGACTCCCTGGATAAAATTTAAATACTGTAGTGTCAGAACGATCAACTAAAATTTCAAAAATGTAGTTGATCAAACCATAACTTCATTTGCTCTCTCGTCCGTGAATGGGGATGCATGGGTGAACTGTAAGTGGCCATACAAAGATAAAATGGACCACAGGAGACTACATTTCATGCAGACAAACTATAACAGTAAAGCCTAGCCTCAGCAGAACTACATTACTTTGTTCACTTATTCATTAAATATGCATTTTTCATGTTTACTTACCACCTTGATCTATTATTAAGTTCCAAATGCAGATAAACCACAATTACAGAAGAGGTTTTTCCCAACGCCCATTATTCATAATTAACCTCTCAAGAACACTTTGTATGTAAACAAAATTCTATCACGACACGTACAAAAACACTGAAATCAAAAATCCAGAGGAGCATAGAGAAAAGAAGCCTTGGAATAATTTTCCAGATTCTCCCTGCCTTGGTAGAATCTTTGGGAATCTTAGCTTTTGGTGTCCCTCTCTTCCTGTGCTTCCTTGGGTCCTATAGGTACATATGATTTATAGCATTAGGTCATAAGCATAATCTACCTGCCAACCATGGGAAATCTCTTTTATATGTGGCACAAACATCTAATAGATTTAGCAATAAAATTTAGTGATTATGTTGAATGGTTGAATTTACATACCTCAAACATGACCGTACTTTTAGTTTTCCGTCGTTTTGTAACTGTTCTACCATTTGATGTTTCAACTTCATATTCATGGTGAGTCACCTGACATGAGCAAAGTGGTTGAGGAAAATAGGTGCAACGAGTCTTAAATTTTGATTGACACATTGATAGACATCAAATCAATGCACAGGATATGGGAAACAAACATGTGCCAAATAACAAATCACTGTCTCACCTTCCTACTGTGTTGGGGAAGACTTCCGCCATTCACCTTCTCAACTTTTTTCAACAAATTTGACACAGGCGTCTGACTTGCTATCTGGTAAGGTGAATCCTATGGACAAACATCATAATATACCTCAAAATCAATAAGACGACATTGTTTGTGAAGCAAAAGCTAATGGAAAAGAGAAGGTTCATTTCCTTGCTATTCACCTTTTCTGTTCTCTTGAGAGCATGCTGATTTCTATTTTCACTGTCAGAATTTCTCATCTTGGACGAAATTGTGTAGTCCTGAAAATTATGAACTTAACTAAGAAATCTCATATATTGTTATCAACTAATTAGTGGGATGCCTTCAAGTTGTTTCTTCTGACAAGAAAGACGTAGATTTGACTCAAGTCTGATATGGTTTGAGCTGAGAGAGTACAGAAATATAATGCACACATAAAAAGAAAGAATATACAGAATTATGCAATTGAGTTTAGTAAATCAGTTTCCAACAGCATTATAGAAACTTGCCATGGTAAATTCTTTCATGGAAATTGTTATAGATTATTCAGGTCACCTCTTCTTATTTACATTACAAATGACCTGAGAAAAGGCCTCATATTCTATTTCTCTTCTTGTAGATATATGAGATTGAAATAACAAGATATAAAGCTGTTGCACTGAATCAATATAGATACAATAATGATCATAATTCGGCTGTGCAGTAGCAGGAGAAAGAGACATTCTCCTTTGGGGGTGGGGGTGGGGGTGTATTATTTATTCCAACAGACCTTCTTTGAATTCACTTCTTGTTCCTCTTGTGGGTTGTCACTCATTACGTTCCACTGCATTTGCAGTAAGGCCCTCTGCCTCTCTTCCTGTGAAAATCATAGCCACATTAATGTACCATTATTAAAACTTCATAATGCAATTACAAGACATACCTTTGATTTCTGAATGTCCAACTCCTCCCGCAGTCTTGTGCACTCGTCTTCATGCTCACTTCTCATAGCTCTTAACTGAGCATCGTGCTCAGACCTGAGCACTGTTGTTTTCTACAAAACACAATTTCTATTGCTAAATCAAAGTTAAAACAGTAAGATAAAATATTTAGTTCGTTAATAAGCTCTACACTTGACATACCTCTCTTAATTCATTTTCGGCTTGAAGTTGGAGACGTTTTAGTTCTTCACTATGCTTGGATATGAGACCCATTTCTTTTGCATCGTGTTCTTGCTGAATGCGACTAATCTACACAGAGAAGATATTAATGTCAACTCAGCACTACTTTTACATATACAACTAGCTGACATAATTAATATTATGGTGGAAGGAAGGCAAAAGTGCCACCAAGGGGAGAACTGGTTACACGACAAGATCTCTTCGTAAATGGAAAGCAAAAAATTTCTGCATGACATTTATTTTCATTTATGATTAATCAAGAATTAACAAATACATTGTTTCAAGCTACAAATTCCCAGATCTCCAGATATAGAATATGAATTTCTCATATATTAAGATTACTAAGAGCTGTAATCAAGAGGAAAGTTTATCCTTCTGTGCAGTCATCTCAAGTGTGAATAAGCACTAAACCAAACTGTAAAGAAGAATATTCAGTAACCTTGACAAAAGAAAACAAGACTACAGAAAAATATGAAATTATTTAGGTTTAAGATAGCATCTGCCTAAGAGCATACCATAGCAGCATGTTCTTCCTGTACCCGCATCAAGTATTTCTGAGATTCTGCTATCCTTTGCTCACACTGTCTTTCCATCTCTCCAATAAGTTCATCTGCCTGAAGATTCACATCAGTTGAAACTAATTTGCTCTAAGATCAAACCTGAAGAGAAATAGGATGATAGAACCTTTTCTTTCCCAAGATTAAGGCTAGCCAGCTTCTCCACCTCGTACTTCCTCCGTATATCATTAATGGCCTATCAGACTCCTTCCAAAGTTAATTGCAGGGATCAAAGGAAAAAAGAGAAATGCTTAATAATCATCAATGTCTTGTGATGTTGATGATGAAGAACACCTGATCATTTTTCTGAGATATTTCTTTCAGATGCCTTGACAGTTCCAACTGTTTACTTTCTAACATCTGATCATGCTGCTTCTTAGCTTCCATAAGCTTGCTTTCGGCATCAGCTAGTGCTGCCTGAATCTGGAACAGATCATTAAATTAATGAAACACATCCAAGAGGTTATAATAACATTACTTAAACTAGAACACTTAGTTGAAAACCTCTGCTTTATTATCTTCAAACTGTTTTTCTTTCATCTTGAGTTCAGAAATGAGCTGGTCCTTCTCATCCAATGCCTTGTCAAATTGACTAACTCTTTTCTGTAGTGAATCTACAGTTTCTTCACTTCTCTTTATCTCGTTCTGCAAAAGATCAATTTCATCCTGCTTTTTCAAAATATCTGCTTGTAGCTTTTCTGCAAGATCTTTGTTCTCCATCTCCAACTCAGAAAGTTTCAATAACAATTTTTCCTGCATAGCATAAGAAAAAACAGCAACCTAAGGCACATATCACTCTGTGGTTGAACCAAATTTAGAAAATGAAATTCACCATTTTATTCTCTGACAATCTTGACTTTTCTGATAAAGTATTAATATTTTCCTCCAACTTGGTTATTAAAGTTCCCATTTCCATCTGCTTCGAGAGAGATGTTTCAGCTTCAGACTCTAATTTCAGAATTTTCTCTTCTGCTAAACGGCATTCTTCTGCATGCTGCACCATTGTGAATTCTTGTCCTTTCTGAAGTTCAACGACTTTACTGTCCAATTCCTGATTAACCAGCAATAAAGCATTTTTCTCTGAGGTAACACATAAAGCCTGATTCTGTATTTGATCAATTTTTTGTTTAGCACACTGAGCAGCAAGGTCTTTCTCTTGCTGAACCAGCTTAAAACATGAATCAAACAGAGCATTAAGTTGGATGACTTTTTCCGCAAAAGTCAGACTTTGATTGTCCAACTCAGTGAATTTTGCGACCAGCACAGTAACAAATTCTTCAACATTCTTTATCTCTGCTAGTGCCATCTCTAATCTGCTGGCAAAATCTTTGTTACTTGATAATAGATCAATTCTTTCCCTCTCCAATTTCTCCTTAACGTTCCTCAAGTCTCGTAGGCCATCTTCTTTTGTTCTCAGTTCAAGATGCAATGCGTCCATCTTAGTAGTCAAACTCTCCAGAGCCATTTTATTAGTTGATAAAGCTTCTTCCAAATTTTTTATCATAGCATCTGTTCAGAAAAAAAAAAAAAAAATAGAAGGACTATCATTTGGAACTGAAGTTATTTATGAATACATGAACAAAAAGAAGTAAATCCTGATACCAACTTGCCATTACTAAATTGCTATGGAATGCCACAAGCATCAAGGGCATAAAATCACCTTAGAAGATATTTAAACCTTCAGTATGTTCATTTTATTCCTAGACCACCAAATTGCCGCCAATTTCAACTGTAGAGGTCTAACGTTTATGTAGAGGGAAAAGGTCAAAAACCTTGTCCACTTCAGATAATATTGCATATCCAACTTTAAGCTGTATTTCTAAATATCATTTAAGTGCACCAATGTAGTTATCCATGTCAGTAACAAAAATTCCAGAAATAAATTGAAAACACAGAATGAAACTAATAACTTCCATTTTGTTCAGGGAAATCACCAATAAAAAAGGATTAGTGACATGTCATCTGGATATAAATCTGAATGTCAAACAGGAACTGGATAGTATTCTCACAACTCAGGAGTGAGTTCAGCAAAATCCACCAAGTTGAAAAAGGAATGATGATTGAGAGACAGTGAGCAGGTATGAGATAATACAGAAAGCATTAACTCTTTCCTGCAACTCCATGATGAGTTTCAGATCTGATCCAACAACACTAGGAGATTTTATCCAGTTTTGATGACATAGACACTCCCGAACAAGAATTTTATCTGAACGAAATTAATTATGCTAATAGGATAAAGAAAGCAATTATTATGCCATGATGCTACTATCTTGAAAAGAGAACATTCTCCGCATCAATTGATTAAAATTCGAGAGTGAATAGGGCAACAAATGAAGGTCTGGAGAGTAGAGACCACAGTTATATGCATTAAGAAACTAGCTGGAACTTGTATGAACTTGATCGCAGCATTTGATTTCTAACTCAAAATCAAAGTCATCACCAGGAATTTATACTTGCTTGGTTAAGAGGCTATATTGAGTTTATAGTTACGAATTGTATTCTTTCAATTCACCCACGAGTGAACTTCTTGGTAGTGTCTACAAGATTTTGCTATAGTGTATACCTTTCTCGTCAACAAGAATGGCAACTCTGCTCTGTTCGTCCCTGAACGAGTTCTCCATTTTTTCCTTCATGAGGCCAAGTTCCATAAGCTCATTCTCACCTTGAATAAGAATCAAAACCATGTTATAAAATCAAGAGTAAGGAAAGAAAAATTATAGTTATTAGACAAAATCTGATCAAGCACTTAGTAGAACCAAAAATATATTGATGAAATAAGGCACAGAAATCACTCACGGCTTTTAACTGTATTTTCTGAAGAGTTCAGTCTCAAAGACAGAGACTTCATCTGCTCGTGCAAATTATTAAGAGAAACTGATGTTGTAGAGAATTTATCTTCGAAAAATGCCTTATCCTTTTCAGCTGAGAATTTAGAACTATACTCAGTATAACTTCAAGCGTGAAAGTGACAAATGATTAATATGAAAAACACATACCATCCTGAACCTGAACAGCCAAGTGCTGTAATGTTTCTGTAAGTTGATCGCACAAGGTCTTTGTTGAAGAGAATTTTGATTCAAGTCCTTTCCAGAGCTTCTCGTCTTCTTTCTGCCTCACTTTTAGCTTAGCATTTTCATTGAACGCATTTTGCAATTTCTCTTCCAGCACCCTAATATGGTCTGTCAGCTTCTTCAGCTTAGAGTTCTGAATTTAGACGATCACATTACAGTCCAGTACTTTTAAGGAGATATCAATAGTATTTTCTGAGGAAAAAATATGCTATTATGCCCTGATATCAGGACGAAATTCTGGCTATGCACTGTACAAGGAATAAGATGTCTCTCAATTCATATACACATATAATACCATGTTCACACACACACACACACACACACAACATATAAAAACATATTAATACTTGAGTTCATATGCACGTGCATGTAAGACATGAAAGAAATAGTCAGAGAAAAGTGTGAAATTATATTTCCTTTTTACCGCCAGTTCAAGGTCAGTTTTTGCAGAAGCTTGTTCTTTCACCAATTTCTCTGGAGAAAAAGCAAATCTAAGAGACCGGTACATCTAGACAAACATTTCACATACAGTCAACTGAAAAAAACAAAAAACTCTGTAAACATTAGACTAGCCTGCAGTGAGTTTCAGATTCGCGAAACCTCCCAAAGAAACCGAGTCGGAAGACACTCGCGAAGAAATCGATAGTGTCTTTGCAGATCCTGACGAAGATTTGAACTGTTCCAGGCTCCTTATTCCTGACAATCCTTGTAGCCTACTCATATTTAAATCGGGAAGAAATATAGCGCGAAGCTCCTATTCCTCGAATTTATACTGCGAAAATGCTACAAATCAATACTTAGAAATCCAAACCAAGGATCTCGCTATCCTTTAATTTTGTAATTGATTAAAATAACAAACTCCAGAATATTGATCGCGAGCTTTCAGATTGAAGTTTTGGAGATTCGAGGGATTGAAACTAAGAGCCAAAAATCAGTTTAAGATTTCGTTGCGGACAAATTCGTCAAATTAAGTGTTACAATGCAAAGCGGATTAATCGGAAAAAACGAAACCCTAGAAATTCGACTGCGAAGACTGAACTTTTCCATGAAATGTTTTCAGCAAGGTTGAGAGAGTGATTATGGTGTGTGCTATTGAAATGAATGAATAAAGCGCCAAACGATGGGAATATTTATAGTAGCCTGGACCCGGGACGGTTAAGCAGTCGTTCGAGGAAGGAAATGAATTATTTATTATTTGCTTCCAATTTAAGTTGGGTTTGATTTTGCTGAAAAATATATTTTTATAAATTTTAATAAAAATTGATGAAATATTTAATTGATAAAATTGATAAAATTATAAATTCTATTAAAGATATGACTAGAATTAATTTTTGATTTTGATTTATATTTTTATCAACTTTTTTACTTAAACCAAATATAGACTAAATATTGAAATCTTGGAAACAAGTAACCGATGTGAGTATATATATTTAAAAGCTTAACAGTTTCTTTCTGACAACAGTATAGAGAGCATTGAATCCACAACTATACATATATGTAATTGAAGTGTTGTCTTAGATTAGTTGCTTTCTCTTTAATTGCTCCCTTTAACTTGATTTTCGACAACTAAAATTTCATGAACATAATTTAGATGAGCTACATAAGTAGATAGAAACCTCCAAATCCTAATTTGATTAAATCTATGAAATGAAACATAAATCTACAGTATAGAGTTTGTTTTTACAAAAAATGCGAGACGGTTAGTACAAAAACTTAGTTAAGAATGATAGATACATCATTATTTTTGTTGAATGAAAGAGGGATGATGATAGAGAGACCTCAATCATGATCGAGACGAGGTAATGGTACGTTGAGGAGATGTAACAATGTGATTCAAGGTGTGCAAATAATCCTATAAAACTATTGAAGTTATTAGTTTTGACTTTCGAGTCATCTTCTTTAGATTTTAATTGAAGGCCTATGAAAACTATAATTCACTCACCTACTTGAATAAAGTTGGGAGCTTGTTACTTCAATTCCAAAGCATCTAGATTCAAGATACTACTTATAATTAATGTTTAAAAAAAAGGCATTTAGGTGCTGCTTAGGTGCGAAGTGTGTGCAAAGCGTCTCACTTCGAATCTAAACGCACTTTTTTGGCATCTAGACACACTTTTTTCCATCTCAATATAGTATTTTATAATTTTATATGTTTGGTAGGTATTATTTTAATTATTAAATAATTTAAATTAATTAAAAATTAAAAATAATATTAAAATAAGAAATAACTTTTTTACGTTTTTTATGCTTAAACCTCACATAGGATTGTTAGTCTGAAACTTGAACTCCACGCCTGATCGTGCCTTACTTTTTTTAGAACGTTGCTCGCAATAATTAGGGGTTGCTTGGACCAAACCAAACACTTCGGTTGGAGGGATGAGGTTTAAAACAATTAATTTTTAAAGGAAAATTCTTATTGAACCCAACAAATCGAACCGATATGAATTAGTTTAGATCAATTTAATCCTCTTATCAATTCAGATATAGATTGGAACTTTCAATTTGATTGTCAGATATTGAATCTGAGTCCGACATGTGCCTACCCAATGAATAAAAATATTAAATTAGTAACTTTGAAAGGTGAAATTTTTATAGCCCCCGTTTGATTCCCATTAAAAATCTCATTCTCATTCTTCTACTCATTTTCAACCACACATTATTCAATGAAATAATATTTTATATCATATCAATAACTTTTCCATATTTTTCAACCACATATTCTCCATCAATCTACTATTTCAAAAATTCATTCTTCCAAAATAATGAGGGTGTTTGGTAAGGATTAAAATCGGATTAAAATTGAAAAACTAGCCGTTATGGTTGACTTTTATTGGNTTTTCAACCACATATTCTCCATCAATCTACTATTTCAAAAATTCATTCTTCCAAAATAATGAGGGTGTTTGGTAAGGATTAAAATCGGATTAAAATTGAAAAACTAGCCGTTATGGTTGACTTTTATTGGACGGGTGAGACCCAATAACGATTATATTTTCAATTTTAATTAAATTTTAAGTCTTACTAAACAGGCCCAATATCTATGAAACACACACTTATTTATGATCTTGAGGATATAGATAGATATTTTTGAGGTCTAGACAAGCATTAATTTCAAATTTACCTCAAAATGAGCAAAATAAAATAAGAATAAACAAGAATGGATATAGTAAAAAATCCCAGAAACACCCAACTGAATACAGTCATACTGACTGCAAAATTACCATGTTTTGGCGATGGAAGCAAAGCTAGAGCTCCGCCATTTTCCCTGTTTCCAATTTCTTCATTATCCACAAAAATTCAAGCTAAATACCTAAGAATATCAATTCCTTTTCAGTCCAATCTCCTTTGAACAACTCGAAACACAATGCCAGGACTGAATATCCGGTTTAAGGATAAAGATTCGACATCATACCAACAAACCCATGTTCCATTTTTACCAGAGAACTCAAATAATACAATTTTATGTTCCGGTGGATTATTCCTTGTTGATAATAAGATCCCTTCGTCAATTATTAACGCTTTTTTTATTGACAACTATGTTCCCGTTAAACATTCGATTGAATTGCATTCTCGTAGTAGTTCGGTAGTTGGGTTTGAATTTTTGTGTTTGAGCTTATCAATTAAAGGGAAAGATGGAGTTATTAGGAATTCGAGCGAGAGTTTGGAGCAGAAGAGTATTAAAGAGGCTCGAGTGGTTGTTGGCGGAGGAAGTACGGCGGTGAAGGCAGGAAAAGTATCGAAGGTTAGCTTGCGTAGCCGCGGGGCGGTGAACACTACCAAACATTTGTGGGCTGGAGCTGTGGCTGCCATGGTTTCAAGGTCTGCAATTTTTATTGCTTTTTTATTTATTTTCATTTGGTTAAGTACGCAGGTACACAATTTCATTAATATGCGAGACTTGAACCTCAGTACATGTGTCTGCTCTAATAATTGAACTAGTTGATCTAAATGGTTGAGCTGGTAGGGAATATTTAAGTTGTCAAGGGGGACACATATATGTCATTTAAAATTTGCCTTCAATTCATATGGGCTAAATAGGATTCTGCTTTACACATGAAACCTCATGACTATCAGACTATTTATAATGTTGCAATTGGCTTTCCAATGTCTTGTGGTAGAATTTCTCATCTAGTTTGTTTGAGTATGTTTGTAATCATATGGTTCTTTTTGCTTGCTGTTGTAACCTGTTTTTTTCTGTATCAACATTCTGATGAGACAAATCTGAAGTTTATTGCTTATGATTATTTTAGAAGCATGTTTTGAAATTATCAGAATCATTTGGGAAATACCTTAGTTGTCGTTTGAAGTTATTAGAATTACAATAATATGCATTTATCCCATTGTGGTGATCTGTACTGCAATTCAAGGGATCTCCTTTGTTTACTCTCTGTTGGTTTCACTTTCTCGCATACTCCTATCTTGTTGTTGGGTCTGTCTTTTAGTTGAATTGGAATGATGAACCTATGTTTATTTATTCTTTTAAGTACTTCATCTATGTGTAAATAGTTTTCTTTGATCAGAACTTGCGTTGCTCCGCTTGAGAGACTAAAGCTGGAATATATAGTCCGTGGTGAAAAGAGGAATATATTTGAGCTCATCAAGAAAATAGCAGTTACACAAGGCCTGAAAGGTTTTTGGAAGGGAAACTTCGTTAACATTCTGCGCACAGCACCTTTTAAGGCAATCAATTTTTGTTCTTATGATACATATAGAAAGCAGCTTCTCAAATTATCTGGGAATGAAGAAACCACAAATTTTGAGAGGTTTATTGCTGGTGCTGCAGCTGGCATGACAGCTTCAGTACTCTGCTTGCCACTAGACACTGTGAGTGATAGTTCATACATTTTTTCCGATTCTTTTAATATATTTTGGCCATATCTTTTAGCAATTAAATTTTTGTTGTTTTTCTTATAAATGAAACAACTTTGTTCTTGAGATGAAACTATAAATTGAACTGACAGTTCCTGGATTATAGCGATGTTGAAAATAAGCTCAACTTTTATGCATGTAATGCTGTATTTTTATTTTTATTTTAAATTTAAGTCAGAGTTAGCAACTTGAAATTATTTATGGGAATGATATTTTACTGTTACGAAGTACAAGTACATTGGTTTCAAGTGTAAGTCCTTGGACCTTTGACAATTTTGGTTGTTGGAAAGGAGATGGATTTTTGTCATTTGGAAGGAAGGAAAGGGAAATGAGGTGGAAAGTAATTTTCCTTAATTTATGCTCAATAAAATTGGCAAATTCTTCACCACTTTTTAATGTGAAAATGCCAAAAATATATTTCTGTGACTTGAATAAAGAATTTTGGAATGTTTCAGGTCCGGACGAGGTTGGTGGCACCTGGTGGAGAAGCACTTGGTGGTGTAATTGGAGCTTTTCGTCATGTGGTTCAAACTGAAGGGTTCTTTTCTCTTTACAAGGGTTTACTCCCGTCTATCTTGAGTATGGCACCCTCAGGAGCTGTTTTCTATGGGGTATATGACATTTTGAAATCAGCTTATTTGCATTCACCTGAAGGAAGAAAAAGAATTCAGAACATGAGACAACAGGATCAAGAATTGAATGCTTTAGAACAGCTCGAGTTGGGACCAATGAGGACTTTCTTGTATGGAGCTATTTCCGGTGCTTGTGCTGAAGCTGCTACTTATCCATTTGAGGTTGTGAGGAGGCAGCTCCAACTGCAAGGTCGAGCTACTAAAATGAGTGCATTGGCAACAGCTGTCAAGATCGTTGAACGAGGAGGTTTCCCTGCTCTTTATGCAGGTCTTATTCCCAGTTTACTACAGGTATGGTTTATTTATGTGCATGTTTGGTAAGGAGGAGAGAGTATTAAGGTATGAAAATAAGCTAAAATCTCGTTCATTACACTGTCAAAGTCCTGTGTGCCAAACATGCACTATATAAAGTATTCCTCTGGCTTCTGATTATTATTTTTGCAAGGGCATCCACCCTTTTCGAAAATTAAAGATGGGAATATTTAAACTTGCATCTATTTATTATCTCCTATATGGTCAGTTTCAAGCATGTACATTTCTATATTGCTATATTCCTTTGCATACCTCTAAGTTCTAACATGTTTTAGTGGAGTAGCATCGCTAATGTGAATAAAATCTTCTTTTGATCTATACAAGATATACACCAACCAACCAAGTTGTCCTTCATTTAATTTTCTCAAATCCACATCATCTCTACTTGGCCTATATTCTTATTTAAAAATGCATAAAACACTTCCTCTTTGTTACGACATGATTCTCTATAGAGACTCATCTGCTATCCTTATTCCTACTATGGCTAAAAGGACAATCCATGTTCTGTCATAGTTGTACTTAACCTACAATTTTACGATTTATTTCCTTCCTACTCTAATGGGCTAGAACTATATCATCAATGAATAACATGCATCAAGGAGCCTTATCTTGGATATGGCTTGCTAGCTCATTTGTTATTAAAGTGAAAATATAAGAACTTATGGCAGAACCGTGATGCAAACCTGATACTGATAAGAAATTCTCTACTATTACCCCACTCTCACTTGTGACTATTCCGTTGGGGATATACTTGATATATTGATTAATATGCAATCAATTCTTTATGTGCCCCGATTATCTCAGTCTCACATATGACAGATTCATTACATTTTCATCTGTCCTCGGGCATCTGAAGATCCTTCAGCCATCATTGTGTATATTTGGCATTACAGTTTCTTATATGGTGCACTTCATCTTATTCTTTATTCATTATTCTTCAGGTGTTACCTTCAGCGTCAATAAGCTACTTTGTTTACGAGTTTATGAAGATTGTTCTTAAGGTGGAGTGAAATCCCAACAAGTTCTGCAGCAGAGGAATTGGAATCATTCACATGTTGCAGTTAATATAGTCTCAGCATCCTTAATTATTCATCTGCATTTGTTATACAACTTTTCCGAAACTTGGATCATTTTCTATCATAAAATGAAATCTTACTTTCGCATTTTCTGTGCAATTCTACATTTTCATTGCGAAATAAAACCTGTACAAATGTATTATACGTTCGAGTAAATGCAGTAGACACCATATTTTACTATTGAACAGCAGTTTCCTTCAATCGTTATATAATTCACATGTTCATTAACTGTGAAGTATTCTTATTGTTAATCCAGTAATTTTGTATTTATTCATTTTTATGATTATTACGTTTAAAGAATTACTGGTGGGAAAATGAGTCATGAAGTCACATATTCACGAATGTGGAGGGAATAAAGGAAAGAACACTATGGTTCTACCTTCTATGGGAATTGTGGAATTTGAAAGTTAGACGAGTGTGGCATACTATAAGGTACAATAGTAGAATGTAAATGCTTATAGTTATTTCTTTTGTAAGTTTTGTGTATCAAACGTTTGAATTATAAAACTTTATGTTGTAATCCTAGTCTATGAAGGTATGGTGACGTCCCCTTCTTTTTAATAATCTATCAAGAAGGCATAAAACCTTTTGAGAAAATGAATTTTTTTTAAGATAACTATGGTTAAAAATTAAAGAAAATTTCATGTAAAGTCATTTTATTGAGAGAATATATATTTTAAAACGAGCTTAAAGAAAAATATATTTAGAAAAATCCATCAAATAGAGGCTTATTAATGTTTGATATTTTTCTTTCTTTTACAATCTCTTAAACATATTCTGAATGATTCGAGATTTGAAACGTTTATTATTACAATCATGCTTGGTGTGCTCCAAAACTTGACAATCATTTGACAATTTAATAAAAAAATGTTTTTCCTCATATAATCTTTTTTTAAAACAAAGTCAATGTAAGTATGATGTACACTTTGTAGTGTACGAATGGCATTTTTCTTATTATTATGTTTACAAGACCGTTCAATTGTGTTGGAATATAGCAGATGCAGAGCCAGCTACTCAAGTTCAGCAGCTGATGCAGCAGCTCAAGCTCACCAATTTAGCTCAATTCAGTTCGAGCTTCATCTGATCTTTAGGCGGGAAAATTAATTAGGAAAGTAGTTATGTATAGTTATGTGCAGCTGTTGTAATTAGTTAGTTAGTTAGTTGGTTGGTTGGTTGGTTAGTTGATTGTTATTTAAAGACAAAATGTATGTTGATTCATCACTAAAATGAGAATTACTCTTTTCATTTTTCTCAACCTTCTTCTGTCTTCAACATGGTATCGGAGCATTGGTGATATTAACCACCACTGATTCCGATTAAAATCTGTTACTAATTCGATCAGACTCATCAAAATCTGATCTGCATTTGCATTCTTCTAGCTATGGAAAGTGAAATTCCAAATAGCTTACCATAACCAGTGAGCAATTCGGCAACTGGTGATGGATCCAACCCGTATTTTCTTCACCATTCGGACAATCCTGTTCTTGTCCTGGTTTCACAACCGCTGATTGGGGATAACTACACATCATAGAGCAGGTCGATGATGATTGCTCAATGTGTGAAGAATAAATTGGGATTCATCAATGGGACTATTACACGACCTAAAGGTAATGGGGAGCTTCTCAATTTGTGGATCTGCAATAATAATATTGTGACCTCCTGGATTTAAATTCTGTGTCAAAGGAGATTTCTGCAAGTGTTCCCTATTCTGAGTTTGCCTGTGAAATATGGATTAATTTGAAAAAACGTTATCAGCAGAGGAATGGACCACGTATATATCAGTTGAAATGGGAATTGATGAATCATACTCAAGGAGATTCATCAGTTAGCACCTATTTCACAAAATTGAAAACAATTTGGGAAGAGTTTAGTAATCACGAACCTATTTGTTCGTGTGGAAAATGTGTCAGTGGAGGAGATAAGAAACTGAATGAACACCATCAGATGGAGTATGTCGTGTCCTTCTGGATGGGACTACATGAATCTTATGCTCAAATTAGGGGACAGCTATTGTTAATGGATCATATTCCTCCCATTAACAAGGTGTTTGCATTGGTTTCCCAAGAAGAAAACCAAAGATAAGTGTGACTAATGATGCTGCAAGAGTAACTAGTTCCATGGCATTCGATACTCAAAACAATACTAACAAAGTGGTACAAAATGATGCCAGAAGGAGTATGGGATAGCAATATGGCAGGATTTAAAACAAGGAAAGGCCGATTTGTACTTATTGTGGCTATAATGGACATGATGTGAGTAAGTGCTATAAGCTTCATGGCTATCCACCAGGGCATAAGCCTAAGCAAAAGGTTGGACTAAACACACATGCTGGTCCTAGCAATCAAGCTGGCTGTGCCATGATCAATCAAGTTTATGAACCTACTGTTGTTGTAGATCAGAAACAGAATGATGATGGTAATATTGATGGCTTTATGCAGATACTTAACTCTGCACGATATCAGCACTTGATGAATGTGCTAAGTGACCATCTCAAAGCTGCAAAAATGGATGAAAAAATTGGGTCAAATTTTAGTAAGGCATCAGGTACCCGCTTCTCAATTTCTATTAATCCAGCCATCAATTCATCTAAATATTGGGTGGTGGACTCTGGTGCAACAAGCCATACATGCTCAAATCAGTCAGCATTTAACAACTTGAGGCACATTGAGAATGCTTAGTTACATTACCAAATCATACACAAATTCTTGTAAGGTCGATTGGAAATGTGAAAATTTTACCTGACTTGATGCTTAAAGATATTCTATACGTTCCCCAGTTCAACTTGTTGTCAGTAAGTGCATTAACAAGGAATTCATCATTGTGTCAAATTCCTCACTGATTCTTGCATTGTTCAGGACCTGATCACATCGAAGATGATTGGCTTGGGTGAAAGGAAGACTGATTTTATGTAATTGATTCCAACCTCTCTTCACAATAATGTCAGTCAAATTTCAAAATTTGTATCAAACAATGTAACTAGTCAAGTCCGGCACAATAGACTTGGGCATTTTATCGTTTCAGAAATTGAATTTGTTGAAGGATCAGTTGCACATTGATTGTATTAAACATGATACCTTAGCTCCTTGTTCTGTTTATCCTTCGGCAAAACAAAGGAGACTTTCATTTGTATCGAATAATCATTTGTCAAACAATGCTTTTGATTTGGTCCATTGTGTTGTGATCGGGGTTGTTCGTGATGATTTGGACAATAATATTGGAAACCTTCTAGTAGCTCGGCTTGACCTGGTTGTGATCTTATTGATCATGTTGCTCATTGTGATTTGAGTAGGTTTGACGACTCAGGTGGAGTTGGGATTGCTTATGGTGGTTCAAGCATGTTTATTGACTCGGCTGGAGCTGGGAGTAAACCGGATGATTCAAGCAAGCATGGCGCGCAAGGTAGTTCTGTTGATATGCAAGGTTTGGATGTAGTTCACAGTTACTGAGTATGCTCGGAAGGGGCATGGCGTGCCTGGAGAATGACTTGAAGAGTGAAGATTTAATTTCTTGTTATAAAATTTGTGTCAATGTGGAGTTTGTTATGCTTTGTGACAAAAATTCTATGTGATTTAAAAGTTTGTTGCATGAAGGAAGCTTGTTTAATCTTGGTACGACTTGATTATGAATCAAATATCATATTTTTTTGGAGTTTGATTGAATTAAGGACTTGGAGATGAAGTAAAATACTTTGGAGACGAAAATAAAAAAGGAGATTGAGTAGTAGGCTCGGCGTTGTAGTGCTAGGCTTGGGCGCCCGGAGCCCCAATAGCGTAATTCTATGGGATTTCTTGGTTTTGTTCGGACTTTGGAACTTCTGCTTCATCTTGGACTTCACAACTTCGAAATTTGACTTCTATAAATACTCCACAAGGTATAGACACAAATAAAATGAGAAAAAGGCAAGACTCAAGAGATTATAACAATTAGATCTTTATGTATACATTATAAACAAGAGAGAATTGTTTAGATTAGATTGAGATCATCAAAATCTTGTAAGACAATTGGTTGTTTCATGGTATAATAAATTCTCATCTTCCACAATTTTCTTGATTGTTGTGTGTTTCATTAAATTTCATATTGTCCATATTTTTCGTCTTTAATTATTTGGCCGGTTCCTCACAAAAGATATCAAAACATTCTTGATATCAGGTTGGTTCATAACAGATACGGTTGTTTCTACTTTCCTGTCCTTTATATCTCTATTCAACCTTTTTCAGGCCTCATACGATCCTATGGAAAGGTTTTCTTGGTATTGCAAGGTCGAGCTTGTTTCTCTCGATGTATGGTTCATCTGCATGGTAAGCAACTGGTTTTACAGAGTATTGTGCAGCTTATACCATTGATCTAACGTCGAAGACTGTTCTGATCATTACTTTTCTCTTCTACCGTGGAGCATATTGATCCATGATCTTTAGCTAAATCCGAGCTTCGGAACTCGAGAAACCTGTGCTAGTCTGGAACTATTTTTAAAGCTCCACACCTTCACCTGGGTATTCCTATGTATGTTTATATGAATGAATTTTGAAATGGCTTCCTAGCCATCTCATGCAAATAATTTTTGTTTGGGAAATTGGGCTATTGGAACCACCCTACTATTGTTGTACTTGTTTTACCTTTTTTATTGTTATTTGCGTGAGATTGTTGATTGTTCTTGTTTTATTCATGCTGCTTAGGATGTGGACATGCTCCCTGTTTAGGATTTTCAAGAAATGCAACATTCCTATGGTGGCAATGGAAACGGTAAAAGGAGTAGCTCTTTTCATTTTCTATTGATATTAACCAGATTCTACATTAACACGTCTCTCTCTCTCTGCGTGTGTGCATACATGTGCAATTTTATTCGCACTTGAAACTATGCTCTTGAAGGTCTAGCCCTGGCCATTGAGAAGAAGAGTAGAAGGATAGAGATATGTATCTGCCTTGCTCGAGCTATTGAAAGCTTCTTCACGTGCATGGCTGATGTAGGAATACTTACTTCAGTCGAAAAACTTGAAGAGAGCCGATGTTGTGGTCTTCAGCGTTTCAACTGCAATTATTCACTGTTATGCTATGGAGAGGGATGTCTTTCGATCAGAATACTTGAATGCTCTTGATTGGGTTTTTGGCGTGCCTCTTCCCCATATGAAACAACCTCGCGTAAGAAGAAATGACAAGTTATTGCATTGTTTGAGGTCCGAAGGGGGTGACAGGAATTTAGTTGTTACTTCTCCCCTCGACTAATGAGGTCGATTCTCCTGTGACAAATATTACCAGATCAAGTTCGTCAAAATTGGGAAGTTGAAGAACTTCTGTATTTGGCTATCGGTAGATATGCTTTCCCATGTGCTTCCCATATATTTCGACAAGATTTGCACAGTGTAAAAGAAAAGATTAGGGCCATGTAACTAATTTCTCTCTGGTGGGAGTTGATTTTGAAAAGATTGCAAACAGATTTTAGTTCCTTTTTAATCTGTGATTTTTTTTTAATGGTAGCGAAATGACAATATGGGTTGTGTTGATATGTTGATCATTATGAGGAATATGACGAGATCACGCGAAATATAAAACTCATTTTCTCTTGCTCTTAGGTTTCCGTTACTCGTAAATTTTGTATTTTTTCGTTACTTTATGAGTAAATAAATACTCGATCTACATGTTTGATATAGGGTAAAAAACAGAAATAAAAAATGCAAATCTTTTCTCAATGAAATTAAAATCATTCACACTCGTCCCTGATGGGGTAGCTAATATGCCATAAGAAAATGAGATCAAATCAATTGAATAGTAATTTCGGTGATATACTAAACATAAACCTGATTTACTCAACTTCTCTAGCTTTACCAGTCAATTGAAATAAAAGTAACATCAAGAAAGTCAAAAGTTAACCTCTATTCTGGGCAAAACATAAAGAGAAATTCACTTCAAATACATGAATGATATTATATAGTGTTTGTCAATAAAGATCAAACCAGCGTGAAGATAGGTCAAAAGAGTATTTGTTCCTTGTTTGTGCTAAACGGGATGTGAATAGGCGACCATCCAAATATGGGTTATGTTGATATGTTGATCATTATGAGGAAATATGACGAGATCACGCGAAATATAAAACTCATTTTCTCTTGCTCTTAGCTTTCCGTAACTCGTAAATTTTGTATTTCCTCTTTACTTTATGAGTAAATACTCGACCTACATGTTTGATTTAGGGTAAAAAACAGAAATATAAAATGCAAATCTTTTCTCAATGAAATTAAAATCCTTCACACTCGTCCCTAATAGGGTAGCTAATATGCCATAAGAAAAGCCCCTTGAGAACTTAAGCATCGACCCTAAGAAGAGAAATTCAGACCTCATCTTCATGAAGCAACATATTTGGAATCCCCTTGTTAACAGGAAATTTACGACCAGACTCAGGACAAACTAACGCACCCTCCTCAAGATGAAGCTCAACGAGTGCATGATGGAACTTGCGAAGGAACTCATCAGAGTCGAGCATGGAGGATTCAGCATTCTCGGGTAGCTCAGGGTAGCCCATTGTTCTGGAGGCCTCGACCAGGGCCTTCCATTCAATCTTCACAAACATGTTCCTCAAGAAGTCTTCGTTGAAGTCCACCTGCTTTTTCACTACTTTCTCAACCTCGATCAGCAGAGGGAAGCTATTTGTCACACCTTTGATGTTTGATGACAACATGTTGTGGGTTAAAAGCCTCATTGTTAATTTTTCTTCAATTTGGCAAATTTAACCACCTGGATACACCTTTATACAGGTTGTAGTCCTGTTGAGATCAAATCAATTGAATAGTAGTTTCGGTCATATACTAAAAATAAACCTGATTTACTCAACTTCTCTAGCTTTACCAGACAATTGAAATAAAAATAACATCAAGAAAGTCAAAAGTTAACATCCATTGTAGCAAAACTTAAAGAGAAATTTACTTCAAATACACGAATGATATTATATAGTGTATGTCAATAAAGATCAAACCAGCGTGAAGATAGGTCAAAAGAGTATCTGTCCCTTGTTTGTGCTAAACGGGATGTGAATAGGTGACTATCCAAATAGGCCACCCCGCAAAGGTGGAGCATCAATCACTAGTCCTCTTACTACGAAAACACTCATAACAGCAGATCAGATGAGAATTTTTCAAGTGTAAGTAGAGATATAGTGATCCCGATGCTATGCCAGAAAGCTTGATCGGAGACTCTCTTGTTGGGTGTAAACAACTAAACATGAAATCCAACCAAGAAGCAAGGTGTCTTGTAGCAGAACCAAAAGAAATGTAAACTACAAACCTAGAGAATGTTTTAGCAATTTTACCTACATACATTTTTACTGTAACACCTAATACTGATTGTATTGAATCGGTTCATAACCCCAAAATCTCCTGGCTTATCATACAAATTGAATTCACGTGGAGGAAATTCAAACATATCTACAACTAGATAGATGGCAACCTTCTTTCCAAGTATATTTATAGCTCATGATCATGTTTTCAATAGACTAATTTTGAAAGGGAATCCAACTTTACCGATAACATTATATCAAAGACAATTGCACATTCCTTGATGGCCATCAAAACGATAAACAGAACACATAAAGAAATCAATGAACCAACATAAGACCAACTTTTCCATTTTTACAAAGAAAATTTATCAGAAAAAAATAAATTTCCTTTTCTTGTTACTAATTAGAAAATACATTCTGATCAGTTTGAAACTAACTCTTCGATCAACAAAAACACTGTTCGGTAGCTTCCAGATTTTTTAAATTTCTTCCACTAAACCCTAAACGGAAAGGCGAAAAAAAAGCAAACAGAATGAGGGCAAGATTTCATTATGTGCTAAAACAGATTCAAGCGCGCGCAAGATAGAGTACCTGAAGGTGGTCCGGCAGGGCTCAAAGGTGAGAAACGGAGAGAGAGAGAGAGAGAAAATTTGAGGGCTTCTAGTATAAGGCAATCATGGGCCTATATTACTGGATTTGAGCAACACTTGGGCCAAGTTTTCATTTTCAAATGAAATTTCTCTGTTATGCAATTAGATATGACAAAAAAAAAAACCCGTCCCACTCCATCCCGTCCCAAATGAGGAGAAAAAAATCTGCCCCGAGAGGTTGACGGGGCGGGGATCGCCATCCCACCTTGGGTCACAGGACGGGATGGGGTGGAGGTACCTGCCCCGCCCCAAACACGCTCTGTGAAAAATAAAAAATAAAACATTAATTACAAATTACAAAAAGAAAGGAAATAAAAAATTAGTTAACTGAAAAATAATAATAAAAAAAATAAACGAGGCGAGAAACGGGGCAAGCAAGCACCCCGCCCCGAACCAACCTCGCCCAATCTAAGATGGGGCGGGGTGGCTGCGGCCCCCACCCATTGTCATCCCTGTATTCAATCTTTTTTGTTCTATAAAATTAGAATAAATTTAAATGTACAACATTGGTTGACAATCATGTGTTGTCAAAATTCTACTATGTGATGTAAAAAATAATTTTTAAAATGAATAGATATGATGATGTCAATCAAAATGTTGTCAAGCAATGTTGTACATGTAGTAACAACTACAATTTGATTTTGTTTCATCCTATGTATGATAGGTTTATTGTTTTGACAAAAGTGGTCAAATAAGTAATAACAATATAACAGGTTGGATAAATTAATGAAATTTTTGAAAATTGTCACATCTCACAAATATATTCTTGCCCTAATTTCCTTGAAATCAATCTTTTATTAGTTGAAAATGCTAGGTAATAGTGCCTTGTTGTCTAGGTCATTTCTCTGTTGCAAGTAAGGGACTTTAACATAACCCATAAAATTATTCTGAAAATATGAACATAGAGAAAATATAAATAAATAGATAAATGAATAAGTAAGAGAACATATCTTGAAAAGACCAAATTAATATTTAGAGTGAACACGATTTGATTTAAGTAGTTCTCGGTCTATTTTCAAACTTTATAGTAATTATTACAAGTACATATCTTATAAACTCGTCTTTTTGTATTTTTTAAAACCACGTTGACAATTTGATTCAATTTCAAACAATTTTTATCTATTTAAACATAGATTGAATCGTTTCTAAATGGTTGATTTCGGTTCAAAATCGAAACGTTAAGAAATCAATATAAACCAAACCATTTATTTCGGTTTGATTTTACGATCTGAAGGTACTTCGTTCGCCCCTAACATATGGAGGACAACACACTTTGCATCAAACTTAGATAAAAATAAAAAATTTAATATATTTTGATAAAAATTTATGAAATGTGTTATTGACAAGTTGTGAATTCAAAAATTGTGTAGTTATAATTAACTGTTGTAATTGATTTGAATTTTAATTCACTTTTTAAATTGAACCAATCATGGAGTTGATATAACATATGATTATTATATCGATTGAACTCGAAGTCAACCTTTATAGTATATTAGTGCAATGTACTACTATTAAAATAGTCGAAATACAACATGAATTAAGTTCATGTTGACTATTTATTTAATAATTATTTATTTTTCATATTCATTTTAATCACAAATTCGTACAATCAAATATTTTGTACATGAATCCAAATTTTCTTCTATTTTTCACTATACATTCTTCAAAAAAACATTATTCAAAATATTATTCATTCAATTTTTCTTTATAATCGTGTAATATAGTTGTGATATATGAATGTGTATACAATTGCATGTGTGCATTTATTTTGTGCATGTAGGTGGTGACATTGTTTATATTAAAAATAAGGTGGCTCCCACATCGCATATCACTTCAACACTGACAGATAAATGGAATCTAGACTTGTTCAACAGAGCAAAAAAGCGTTAAGGGCCAAAAATCCAAGTAGTCAGCAAACCTATCTTCTCTTCTTTCAACTTCAGTTTTCCCATTCATACTACTCAACTTGACAGTACAGTCAATTGATAAACTTCAACTCGCCAGGTGGTACCCCCAGAATCAGATGCAAACGAAAATGGATGATACTTTTAGGGTGTGGTTGAGCCAGGTTCTTTTGAAAAAAATGTATTATATAATAATAAATTAATTAAGAATGTATTGTTAGAAAAAAAGAAAAAAAATTGGATGCGATGAAAAATATTATTTTATTGAAAAATATGTGATTGAAAATGAGTAGAAGAATGATAATTGAAAATTTTAATGTGTACCAAACAGAGCTGAGATTTTATCATATGTCCAACAAAAAATCATTTTTAAACTAAGTTAATGAATTATTTTTTAAAATTTTACATTAAAAAACTCAATTTATATTTGGCTCGTCTTTATAGACTCTTTTATAAATATTCAAGTCACTTTTGAGAGATCTACAAGTATCATTTATTTTTATTTATTTATAAATTAAATAACACTTTTCAAATGTGTTTGAATTTTAGAAGTAAATTCTTTAAATTATCATGATGGAAATTTTTGACCTTAGACTAGGTGTAAGGTTTTGAAAATGGACATAATCTAGGTGTTAGATTTTGACAATTGACATAATGTAGGGTGTGTTTGAGGCACGTTATTTTTTAAGAATGTATTTTAGAATAATAGATTGATAAAGAATGTGTGGTCGAAAAAGAATAAAAATTATTGATGTTATAAAATATTATTTTATTAAAGAATGTATGATAGAAAATGAATGGAAGAATGAGAATAAGAGAAGGAGTGTAATTTCATTTTTAAGGCGTCCTATCTGCATGAGCTCCTAGAAAAATGAAAATTTGTATGTATGAATCAAAATGCCAATTTACCAAATTTTCACCATGTCATCGTGGAAGGATTGGAAGGCATAAGAAAATTGGGTCGGATTTTTTTTTTTTTCTGTTACGCAACACAAGATAAGAAGAAAGATGAGAACTAAAAATCAACAAAAACAGAATTTGTGGCTGTAATTTTCTTGAACCCCACTAGACTACCATAGCCAATCCTCTTTGTCTCTGTTTTCTCTGTAAAATGGTCCTTTTTTCTTGGTCTGCTTTTTGATTAGATTAACGTCAGGCAAATCAAGACTCACCCAGAAAGCATAAGTTCTTTTAATGTTCATGGGCTGAAGTCTTAATTGGCGAAACCCATATAGGAATTTACTCTCTATAATTTCGCTACATTCTTGGAAGATGTCAGGGGGTAGATGTAGTATTGTATGGTTCAGGAGGGATCTAAGAGTGGAAGACAATCCAGCATTAGCTGCTGGAGTTAGGGCAGGAGCAATAGTGGCAGTTTTTATATGGGCACCTGAGGAAGAAGGGATCTATTGCCCTGGAAGGGTTTCAAGATGGTGGCTTAAGCAGAGTTTGGCTCATCTTGATGCCTCTTTAAGAACCTTAGGCACTTCTCTTATCACAAAGAGATCTAATGATAGTATTTC
>CAIGRL010095384.1:0-13438 GCA_903798325.1 Fraxinus xanthoxyloides
GAAAGAGTAAAAATCAAATAGGGGCTAACTTAAACTTTTGGCCAAACTTTAGGATTTCAAATGAATTTTCAATATTTAAAACCAACCCCCCATCCCTAAATCCCATTTTTCACGCAGAAAGCTCCTGGTTTCGAAATCAAGCTTTGGTCCAAATTGATTTTTTTTTGCATTTTGAGGATTTCTAGCCAAAATTGAGGCCGGAGGAGGATGTTCAAGGGCAATGGAGGCTCGTGTGATAGCGAGAGAGGGACAATAGAGGTTGGGCTATGTCCCATTTGGCAAGAAAAGTTATCCGTAACCTCGATTTTTCGAGTGTTCTTCGCTACACCCAGAATTTCAGTCACGAGAAGCAAGATATGGAGAGCAAGGATTGGAATTGCAGGTTACCACAAAACTCGACTCACGACATTAACTCAGAAATTTCATTTTCTTCATTTCATCATTTTTTTTCCATTTATTAATATATAGAGAAGGAACAGAGATTATGGAATTCTACGAAAAACGGAAAATAAATTTTGAAAAGTTACCTGCACAGATTTGTTCTGCCGATAATGGTTTACTGGTTCGAGATTGCAGATTGAAATTGGAAGAAAACTAGTGCATTGTGTTAATATCGATTAGAAGATGATGATGATGATGATGAAATCAAAGTAAAATAATTGTTCCAATGTTGAGAGATTTACCTAGTTGAAATGCCCAGATTTCTTGAGAGGTTTTGCAGCCGTGAGTGAATTTTTTGGAAGTGGAATTGATTGGTTTTTAGGTTTTGACACTATTGTCAAACCTATACTCCAGAATTTGGACAATTGAATTGGGCTGATAATAGACTTAAACTTGGGCCGAAGAGGAATATTGGCCGAAGAGAAATTTAAAATAAATGTTGTGTGTAAAATTCGACCCGATAAGGGAATATTGAATTTTTAAGATTAAATCATTTTGAATTCTTATATTAATTATATTAAATGTTTTGCTAGACAACTCAACGGACGTAAAAGAAATTCTAAAATTTGACGGGAATGTCGTAGCGACACAACTCAAGTTATAAAATTTGCATTTTAAAATTCGGATCGCTACAGTAGGCCACTTGGAAATGCAAATAGGAATTGTGATCCAAGTATTCCCAACTTTTTGCAGTCAACAATTGAGGTAAATCTCGAGGACCAAATTTATTTTAAGGGGATATATTGTGACACCTCATACCTTGAAATTAGTCATTATATTTAGAATTTAGGACCTTATCACGTGGATAGGATAGTTTAGGGACCTAATTAATTATTGACTAATATTCTAGGGATTAAAGTGCAAACATTTGAATCCAAAAGTGATAGGACCTCTCAGATTTTGTGATAAAGTCAAAATAAATAAATTTTGTTCGATATTATGATTATTTTTTAAGTATTCAACATTATTACAAATTCTGTTGGATGTTATGATTATCTTTGAAGTATTTAACTTTTATAACAAATTCTGTTGGATATTATTATCTTTATGCATTCAAATTTATTTGAATTATGAGATTTATCCCATGCATCATCACAATATTATAAATAAGTGTATGATTTTCAAGAAATTTCTTTCCCTCTCTCTCTCACAAACCGTCTTTTACAAATAAACATATTTCACACTACAAAAATATTTAGCACTCACGCTATTCAAGAAACTTTGGAGTGAAAATCAAACAAATCAATTTCTTTGATTGCCTTTATTTTTCCCCACACAACAGTAAGTATATAGTACTATTGTGTTGCACTTTTGAAAAATATGTTTATGGGTCCACATGTATGTTCTTAGTTTCGGACAGGAGTTCTAGTAGCACTACGCACATAAAACTCTTACCACCTAAGTTTGGTATTGTTTTCGTGTCTCTTTTATGCAAGTTCTAAGATTTTCAAAGTTATATGATTAGGAATTCACGAACACGTATATGCTTATAGAGATTTTCTCACCCTTAAATTTTTCACTTTCAGGTAATTAGGCATCGGGAAGATTTAAGCTTGGACTTGGCCGTGGTGGAGGAAATAAATTAGATAGTTTCCTTTAACTTTTCTTGTCGAATTAAAATTCCCTATTATCAGTATTTTTGAATGAGTTAATTTTTTTAAAACATATTATTATGAGAACTTTGTTAATTTGAATTCATAGAATAAAGTTTAATTAAGTATATTTTTAAACATTCTCTTTGTTATTTTGATACATTTTTTTTGACAACTGTTATTTAGGAAAAAACAATGTTTTAAATAATGATTTTTATGAAATTGTATGGTTTGAAAATGGAAATATTTTTGAGTTTACGTGAAGAATATTTTATTGTATGAATGTGTACTTGAAAATGGGTATATAGAAAAAACTCTTTTTGAAGGTTGTCAAAGTTTAATTATACAATTTAGCCTATCTGTTCAGTATATCAATGATCAAACTCTCAGCGAGCTTAAGAGACGCAAAGGTTGAACCAAATCTCAAGCTTCATTACGAACTAAGAAAATCTAAGTTTTATTCAAATAAAACTTGAGTGAATTTGATGGATTGCCTGCAAGGATATGTAAATCAGAATTCTGTTGACTTCACATGCCAAAAATAGCACCACATGCTCTCCTTTTATTTTTGTTGTGACAAGAGTAAATCTTGAGAGAGAATTTTAGCGGAGTGTTGGTTTGGGATTCTCGAGTTTCCCTTTCCCTCTATAGATTGTGTTCATGTATAGGATAAGAGAGCTTTGCTTTGATGAGGCATCTAATCAACTAGTTTCCCAAACAAGACTATCTATGAACTTAATAAGGATAATTGATGCCCTAATCAAGATAAAATTAACTAACTTGATTGCTCCGGCAGTCAAGAAATCAAGTTCAGACCAACCATTCAAAAGGAACCAAAGATTTAAAATTGTCTTAACTTTGTTTTTGGCTACAGAGTTGGTTTTTTTTAATTAGTATAAGTATTCTATTTTCATCAAATCTTCATCAATTAAGCAATGATAAGATCCTCTTACAACTTCATGCATAAAGGAGGTTTTGAGATGCGTAGATTATGAGTTGACAGATCCTAACCTTGCAAGCATGACTATTGAGAAGAATATTGTAGTTATGATCAACTTCATCTCGGAATGGAAATGCATTAAAGTATCTTATCGTTAGTTCGTTACTCCTCTTCTATTTGCATGCCAAATATTTCATATTTTCGGAGAAATGGATGTTGATGAAAGAGGTTAAAAACATTCTTAAGAGTTTGCTATATTTCTTGAGAGGTGTTCATACCAACCACAAGAGATTAATGTGCTCATTAATAATAACACCTACTACTGAGGAAAGTAGCAAGCCAGCTGGTTGGAGGCCGAAACTACATACAAATCATTTCCATCATTGGTATGCCTGAAATTGGTAAGACTACTTTAGCAAAGACTACATGTTTTCAATGCCATACTTGTTACAGGCTTCAAAATCATTAAGATTCATGCAATCTATTCTTTTGCTGCATTCCGCTCCAGATTATTGACTAGTCCACTCAATATAATATCATTATATCTTTGTAACTATGAAAATGACAATTTGAACGATAGCCAATTGCAAAAGTTTTCGAATCATTAACAATTTATGAGATATAAACAATCCAAAATGACGGTAAGGAACAATTATGTGATAAGCTAAACGTGCTGATTTATGTAAAAGCAGAGAGCAGTTAAAAATGATGTTACAGCTAGAGAGCAGTTACAAATGATGTCACAGCTAGACATGGTTCACCAAATTTCCTATACAGACAAAATATAATAATTCTTGAAGTACATAATTATTTGTCTTCATGTACAAATTCTGTTAAATAATCATGTACCTATAGCATGATTCGACAAAATATGACTTCAAATAATTCTTATTCCAAAGTGAAACAAGGGTCTCAGGTGTGTTTGACACACTGTATTAGACAGTTTAAGAAATTAAGTATCACATTCTTTTTTTACCAAACTCATTTTTCAACTTCACATTCTTCCAACAAATATACGTAAAGCTAAAACATTTTACTACTATTTAATCACACATTCTCCAAAAATTACTATTACAAAACTCATTTTCATCAAAAATGGGTTTCAAACATAGCCTAAGTATAAAACTAGAATGGATGGAATTATCTAGATAGTATTAGTATAGATTAACGAAGATAGTATTCTTTAGTTTTTCTATTCAAAATGACGTTATTTGCTCTTTCTTAGAACTAATGGAATAATAAAATACGAGCAGTAGGAGATTGGTTTACGCCGGATAAGAAGGATGAGAAAGACAATGTGTATAATTCTCTAATGAAAATTTTATGAGTACTATCCACCTTAATCCATTCTAATAGTGTCTACTTAGTACTATCTCTCCAATTTTATACTTCATTCCTGGTATGGTCTAATCCAGTGCGCCCAACACCCTCTAGAAGTACCAAAAGTACAAAAATTTGAATGTTTGTAGGGATGGCAGTGGGGCGGGGCAGAGTCATGCCCGGTTTATTACCCTGTTACTCGTCCTGGTTCTGAACGGCAAAATTTCTCCCCCCGTCCTCGCCTCGAATACCCGATTAAGTAGGTAATCCTGCCCCGTTCGACACGGGGTCCGCGGGTATCGGGTTTGTCAAGTTTTTTTTGCCATTCCTAAATGTTTTCATAGGTAAGAAAGTATATACATTTAGAAATATTAAGGACAAAAACAAAGGATTTTCTCACCTTTTGTTGATGAAAACCATCATAAAGGGGAAAAAATAGAACAACAACGACAAACAATGCAACCTAAAAATAAGCAAAAAGTTGTCAGTAATAGAGCAAATAGTTTATAGCGTATACTCACAGTATACAAGCTTAGGAGCATTAGGAATAGGCAATCCGTAGCAGTAACAAGCATCTCTGAAGGTATTGGACACAGAATCTGATAAAACAAGACCCTTGAAGAAGAACCCAAGACCAAATCCCAAGTATTTGGAGCATGACTAAGTCTAATGGCTATTGGAATCGCTGGAGAATAATTAGCATTTAACTTCCATTTTGTTGCACTTTATTTCTTTTCTATTAATTGCTTAGTCAAGATAGGAAGCTTTATTTTTGGTATTGTTTGTTACGCTTTTTCCTATTTAAGAAGTTGGAAACATCAATAAAAGCATTAAACACTTTTTTTACAGAATACTTGTGGGTTTTTTGTTCTCACCAGAGAGAATACTCCGAAAAAAATTTACGTTGCTTGCTGGGCTCTTGACTGGGACCTATAATTGGTATTAGAGCCAAGTTTTTGGCAACAAACAAAGAAAGAATTGAAGCTTTGGAGATGGGACTTGAAGGAGTACAAGATGGCTTGCACCAAATGGAACTTGGCATGACCAACAAAATACTTCATATGGAGGAGATCGTCAATTGGTTGTCTACATAAAGAAATCCTTAAGCCACAATAATTTTGAACGTGAAGGACACATCCGTTTCAATAGAGAAGACAACGATAGTGGGCGCAGACCTTTTCTTCCAAAATGTCTAAGCTCGATTTCCCTCAATTCTCAGATGACCTAACAGAATTGTTCAACTGTGTAAACCAGTTCTTCGAATTCGAAGGTACCACCGATGGTTTGAAGGCTCTTTGGCATCCTTCCATCTTAAGGAGAAAGACAACTAATGGTGGCAGTGGATTAGTACGACATTCCAAGACTTGGGAGGACTTTAAAGATGAACTCTGGGCTCGTTTTGGACCTCCAAACTTTGAAGACTTTGAAGAATCTCTCTCTCAAGTCAGACAGGTCTTGAGGGATTATCAACGAGAATTTGAAAGACTCGGGGAGTCGACTCAAAAGGTGTTAGTTGGGACATTCATGGGTGGCTAAAAGAATGAGATTGCAGAGGGAGTTCTTATATTCAAACCTCAGGCACTAAAGGATGCCATAAGCATGGCTCGAATGAAGGACGATCAACTTACAAAAGAGAGGAAGTTCATGCGACCACCCCTTGCTCGAGCTCCGTTAGCTCTTCCTCCTATTGTTTGTATAGTACCAGCTTTACTTGCATCACAAATCAAATGACTGACATGGAACGAGATACAAAGACGAATGTCTCAAGGACTGTGCTTTAACTGTAATGAGTGCTTCACTGCAGGACATAGCTGCCAAAGACCGTAACTATTACTCTTGGAGGGGTATACTAGCACCTGTAATAATGTATTTGAGGACGTCACAGAGAAGCAACTATACGATGATGACCAAGGAGAGCTACCAGAGCTAGAGACCACATTACATGCTTTAACATAATGGATATCACCCAGAACCATGCATGTGACAGCCAGGATCAGTCTTTATGAAGTTGTGGTACGATCGACAGCGGGTCAACCTACAATTTCATCAGCAACCATGTGGCAAGCTTACTTCATTTGTCGGTAGTACCAATCGAGTCTTTTACTGTCTGCATAGCCAATGGTGAAAGATTACAATGCGAAGGGCGGTTTGAAAAGGTGTTGGTAGACATACAAGGAACTAAATTCTCGCTCACCCCCCACTTTGTCCCCTTATCAGGCCTAAACCTTGTACTGGGAATCTAATGGCTAGAGATGTTAGGTTATGTGGTTTGCGATTGGAAACAATTAACCATGGACTTCGTTCAGGAGAATCAGGTCAGAAAATTGCAAGGGATCGATACTCAAGCTATCCAAGCCACATCATTCAAGGAATTTTCAAAGGAATTCCATCAAGGACATGTATTATTTTCTATGTGCCTCGAAGCTACAGAAGCTAAGCCACAAGGAATCATACATCCTGACAGAATAGATTTTGGAGGAATACACATACGTGTTTAAGGAGCCCTAAAGCCTGCCACCATTCGGGAGTTTGATCATTGCATTCCTCCCTAGGAAGGTACCGAGCCAAATGTTCAACCATATCATACACATTATTAGAAGGCCGAGATCAAGAAGCAAGTCCAAGATATGCTTGATTCAGGGCTCATTCGTCCTATCACCAGTCCATTTTCATCACTTATGCTTCTAGTTAAACAAAGGATAGAAATTGGCGATTCTGTACAAATTATCGTGCACTCAATACTGCAACAATCAAGGACCACTTTCCTATCCCTACACTGGACAACATGTTGGATGAATTGTACAGTGTCTCCACTTTACCAAATTCGATCTGAGGGATGGATATCATCAAGTAAGAGTAAATCCCCTTGATATTCCTAAAACTGCTTTGCGCACTCATAATGGTCATTACAAATATTTAGTTGTACCTTTGGGCCTATGTAACGCACCCTCAACCTTTTAAGCCATCATGAACTCTATATTTTGCCCCAATCTCCGGAAGTTCATTTCGGTTTTCTTTGATGATATCTTGTGGTCTATAGTCCCACTTGGGATGAGCATTTGACACATGTGAACAAACTTTAGAGATTTTACGACATCAGTTCTTGATTAATTCAAGCAAGTGCGCTTTTGGCCAACAAGAGTTGGAATATCTGGGACACATTATCACGCGTCAGGGGGGTGAAGGTCAACAATACCAAAATTGCAGCCATGGTAACATGGCCACAACAAGGCAACCATTGAAACATACGCATCTAGAGAGGGAATCGGTGCAGTGTTGTCACAACAAGGCAAACCTATTGAATTTATGAGTCGGGCACTTGGGTTCAAAAAAATCTTGGTCTACATACACTAAGGAAATGGTAGCCATTGTAGAGGCAATACACGTGTGGCGACCTTATTTATTAGAAAGAAAATTTCTCATCCAAAAACTGTCAACGCAGTCTAAAGTACTTCTTGGACCAATGAGTAGCCACTCCTGAGCAAAAAAAGTGGGTAGCCAAGTTATTGGGCTACAATTACGAAATCATCTACTGCAAGGCGTGAAAATTTCGCAGCTGATGACCTATCACTCAAGCCTTACAACCCAGTTCTCCATCATATTTTTTCCCAGCAGTGGATGTGTGGGAGGAGATCAAATGGGCTTCAATAGATGACACTTATATCCAGAATATGGGACGCTTAGCAAATGACCGACTCTAAAGCCAATACACTTGGCGTAATGTGTTGCTTTTATTTAAGGGCAAAGTGATGGTTTTTTATAACCCAACTCTACGAGCGAATCTATTACACGAGTTGCACAATACAAAGATAGGAGGACACTCCGAAACTCTACGGACGTTCAAAAAATTGGCCCACCCACTATGTATAAATCAGTTCAGGATTATGTCAAGTGTTGTGAAGTGTGTCAACGAATTAAATCCGATACTGTAGCTCTAGCGTGGCTTTTACAACCTTTGCCTATTCCATGCCAAGTATGGGATGATATCACCTTGGATTTCATTGAGGGGCTGCCAACCTCCCATGGTAAGGACATTATTCTAGTAGTAGTCGACAAGTTAAGTAAATCTGCACATTTTCTTCCATTAACCTACCCTTTTACTGCTAAAACAGTAGCTGAGAAGTTCGTTGAAGGGATCATCAAACTCTATGGTCTACCCAAATTCATCACCAGTGACCGTGATCTCATCTTTATAAGAAAATTCTAGCAAGATTTCTTTAAAATGTCATGCACCAATCTGCAACTCAACTCCACCTATCAGCCGCAAATCAACGATCAATCAGAAGTATCCAACCGTTGTTTGGAGCAGTACCTACGATGTTTTGTACCTACCTACCTACCTACCTTCATTGGGCTGAGTTTTGGTACAACACGACCTAGAATGCATCTACAGGAATGATCCCCTTCCGACATTTTATGGACTCCTCCCACCTACAATTCTTGCCTAACAAGACACCTTTTCACCACTGTACGAAGTTGATTAGAGTCTCCTAGCTAGAGATGAGCTTTTTCAACAACTTAAGACTAACTTGGAGATGTTATGGACCATATCCAATTCTACAGAAGATTGGGAACGTCGCCTATAAACTACAACTACTAGAGGGAGCTCGCATCCACCCTATATTCCATGTATCTTTGCTTAAAAAAATTCGTCGGATACCTTATTGTACCTTCCAAGGAGCTACCACTAGTTACAGATGGTGGGGTTGTTATCTTAACACCTCGAAAAATTCTGGATACTCGTTGGATTAAACAAGGTGACAGTTTTCTGGAGGAAATTTTGGTTCAATGGAAACATCTACCAAAGGAGGAAGTTATATAGGAAATTACTAAGTTGTTACTGGAACAATCTCCATCCATGGACCTTGAGAACAAAGGTCTACTTGGTGGGGGAAGTATTGATAAACCGAGATGCTCAAAGAGGAATCCAAGACCATGTCCCAAGTATTTGGAGTACTAATTAGAATTTAACTTCCATTTTATTGCACTTTATCTGCTTTCTATTAATTGTTTAGTCAAGATAGGAAGCTTTATTTTTGGTATTGTTTATTAGGCTTTTGCCTATTTAAGAAGTTGGGAACATCAATAAAGGCATTGAACAATTTTATACAAAATACTCGTGATTTTTTCATTCTCACCAAAAGAATACTCATAAAAAAATTATGTTGCTTGCTGAGCTCTTGATTGGGACCTATCGGAATCTGAATTTTCTTTAACTAGATCGTCCTTATTCATCCTGTTGAAGTGATATTTATGCTCTTAGATACCATTTTTGCGTTCTGGTATTGGAGTTATTATCGAGATAGAATGCGAATTTAACTCCAATTTGACATTTTTGTTTGACAGCTAATAAAGGTTAGAATAATGTTATTGATTATCAGTAGTTTTAACACCTCAGTCCAGTCCATGTAGCAATTTTATGAAATTAAATGACAGGTTGACTTAAATGTAATAGCACATGATTTTTTTAATTGAACCCATCACTTGTAGCAATCTAAGATGCTACTCTAACACTACTGATATTAAATAGTATTTACTAGCTGCATGTAAACTTTAATTGAGCCCTTGTCTAGTAAATTTAGCTCCTATTTGGTAAGCCCCTACTTAGTGAGAATTAAAATCAAGTTTTTAGTAGATTTTGACAAAAAGTTAGTATCCATTTGATACTCTTTAATTTATTTAATGGTTTGCTATATGACAATTTTTAACCACACATTCACATAATAAAATATTCTACACGTCTAGCAAAATTTTTTCGTACATTTTAACCATACATTCTCTTGAAAATCACTACTCTAAACTTTTTTTCTACCGAAACGGTTGTCAAACAGACTCTTAATGAAATGTGTGGATGAAAAATAGTGGAACCACAAAATGTGTGGTTAAAATTAATTGTTGTACCAAATAGGGTGTTAAGGATTAAAATCTAAATTTTAATTTCAATAAAAATCTACAATTAACTTTAATCACGTAATTTATGAGGTCACAACCTTTTATCCATATATTTTATTAATTTTTTTTTTTTTTTATCAAAATCTACCAAAAAATTGATTTTAATTTCCATCAAACAGGGATTTAATATAAAATTTGACATTTTTTTCATCAAGCCTGTGTTTGGTGCACATTCTCACCCAAAAATGAATTATTCTGTCGTTTCAAGCACTATTCATACAGTGCACATGGTAATGATTATATATTTCAATTTATTTCACATTCCCTTTTTGCCCTCTCCCAACTTGTGCACTTATTTGACTAAAATGCAATATTCTGATTCCATGCCGGCCAGTTCACGTGAGGGTAAAATGGGCCAAATAAATCTGATGATTCACTGAAAGTACTGCAAAAATGTTTTGAAATGGCAGAGATATTGTTCCAACGTCTATTTTTCCTCTACATTTTTGGGCAAAAATGTAGCCCAAACAGAGGCCAAGTCTGAAAATCACATGACTAGATAAAATGAGATAATGACAATGTACTGAATTAAAATGTTAAATAGCATCTTTTATTATATGGTGTAGTGATAAATGTGAAAGCCCCACAACACTCATTATATTATGATTGTTAATTACGAAGTCCGTGTTTGATGTAGATTAAAATTAAATTTTTAGTAGATATTGATAAAAGTTGAAAAAAAAATGTGTTGTGAAAATTAATTGTTGACTTTGATTTATTATTTTAATATAACATTAACTTACACTAAACATGGGCAAGCTTTTCAGTAATTTGTGATCTGTAATTCCACACACAATGAAATGATGAAATCCGAAATTAAATTAAAATTTAATAATTTAATTGAAATTCAGTGGTCGATTTGAGACAAATCAAAATATAGCGACCAATTAAGATTTAACAAAGTGTTCAGTGACGTAATTGAAGGGGAAAATTACACTTGATGTCTCTAAATCTATCAGAAATGAAGCAAGTAGGTCCTAACCTATTATTTTCATGACTGCAGTCCCTAACGTTTTAGTTTTGCAGCACTTGTGTCTGTACAAATTTACTCTTTTAAGTTAAACTCAAAACTTTTATTAGAAAGAAAATATATTTTATCCTTAGCTTTAACACCTTTTTTATAAATGTACCACATTATAATTTAATTAAAGATCCCTAATCATCATTTATTTTCCTATTGATGTTCCTAACTCTTTTCATAATAATTTATCCTTGAACTTTTCGTTTATTATAAAATCTTGTCCTTATGACGATTTTCGTATAAAAATTTTGTTAGCGGGTGTTGTCAAATAAATTTACAAAGGATTAGTAGCGAACTTATGCTTCTACCAGTGAACTTTTTTCAAAATCCAACCAAATCAAGTAGGTATGTGAATATTTGTAACACGGCCTTATAATCAATCTCAAGTATAAATAACGAGCAAATGTACTTGAATTGATTTCAACAGCTATTTACATCAGCAAAAATCATTATCAAAGAACACGTGAATAAGAATTTAATGCATGACTTCACAATCTGAATAACGAATATGTAGACTGATGAATAAAATGTGAAATGTTAACAAATTCAGTTAGAAGTTTATCAATCAATAACTGCAATGTGCCATTAATAAAAAGGATTTAATTATCCCTAGGGCCTCATTCGAAATCTATAAATAAGCATAGTTTGAGAACAACGAATGATATGCAAATCTGAATATTCTCCTTTCAAATCAAAACAAAGACAATCACAATCATCTCTCTTTGAAAAGTGTAGTTCATTGAGAAAACAATCCAAAAATGAGTCCGGCAGAATCAGATCTTGTCAAAACAGAAGCATTGGAATCTGAAAACTAAAATTTCCAACCATCATCACGAAGATAGTGATATTGATCTGAAAGGAAACAAGAAGAGTTCCCATGAAAAATCAAGGCTGTCATTAATCGATCTCGCACGAGAAAGAAAACAGTGAAATCACAAAGGAATGGTAAGCAAGCTGGTAGTACATCAGCATTGGAAAATCTCTAAATTCAAGGTAATATAAAAACCGAAATCTCTTTTAACTAAGTTGATTGATATAAAGAACGAAATCATCTATCCTCATTGTTATGCTTTGATTATACGAACAATAATCACTTATTAAGGCTTTAATCGCCTGCTTGTGGATAGAGAAAGCTCGACAAATATTCTATTTGGGGAGGCATTTGATCAAATGCAAACTTATCATCCTTGAATCCTACGACAGATCCTCTCCATTTCACTAAAGATGGTCAAGTCTTGCGCAGACAAATTACTCTAATGGTGAAACTAGGCAAGGAACCACGGGTATACAAAGGAGATATGAATTTTCTCATCATCAATACTAGATCTGATTAGATGGGATCATAGGAAGACCTACTCTAAAATACATAAATAGAGTAATAGCTATTCGCTAATTATGAGTAAAATTTCGAACTTACGTTAGAGAAGCTTGTATAAAGTGTCATCAAGGGTCGTGCAAGGATGCTACCTCACTACTCTAAGAGAGGCAACCTTGCTAACCCTTATGGAGAGTATGATAAATAATCCTATGGAAGAGAAATTTGAAGTTGATGATTCAATCGATCACGCTTCACTAATTACATATTTGAAGTTGTAGTGGTTGAAGACCTAAAAAGTTTTTTCACCAGCGAGAAGGAATCAACTAAGGTTTGAAAGTTTGCAAAGATTTGGTTAAACCTATGAAAAGCCCACTAAAAGACTTCCTAAGTGCGAACATCGATGTGTTTGCCTAGAACCGAAAGTTGCATGCCATGTGACACGACTCGTCCCAAGTCACCCTAATGGATCTGACACGTGTCATGCACCGATGGTAAATATCAGCTAAGTGCCGGACCCACCACCAAGGCAACAATATCTCAAACTTGATTTATGGCTTCCTTAGACTAATGAAAGTTTAATAAAATTTTTGACAGTCTCCTTTAAAAATAGAAGTATTTTTCATCGTGTACACATAAAAATTCCAAACACCCATATACCAACATCATTAAACCAATTGCTCGACAACCAACAATGACTATATAGCCATGCATCATAACTGCTTCTCAACAACATGTTAGTGACGCGGTTTAGTTTACAAAATCCCATCGCAACAGTAAATATATTTAAGCGCAAAATCCCCAAAAATGAAGCAAACTGTTCGCTAGATAATTACACAGTCTTAAGCGAAAGAACC
>CAIGRL010095397.1:0-13193 GCA_903798325.1 Fraxinus xanthoxyloides
TTTATTGTATAAATATCTAACAACTTCCTTAATTGGATAATCTACAACCAAGATTGAAAGGACCATGTTTGCAGTAATAATCATAACCTGGAATTGAAACACTTTTAGAAATCACAAAAAAATCTAGAAATTGAGAAAGAGACACATCCGAAAAGATGAGTGGCAGTCGGTCAAGTGATGGGTTGTTATTGAGGTAGTTGGTGAGTCAGGTGGTGGAGTGGTTGCAGGCCAGTGATGAAGTTGGTGCATTATGGAATTTTGGGGATTGTGGAGGTTTTTGCCATATGAATTATAGGATGAAGAACTTACGAGCCGCAAGAATTAATTTTCATTGTATTGATCAATTTTCAAACTTTTTGGTCCTTTTGGGCCTAATTTTCCCTTTTTCTAAAACAAAGAGGCCCATTCTCAATCAAAAAAAAAAAAGACTCAAATCCCAACTGATTTAAAATCTCTACCAGGTGGAGATCACAGTCACGGATGACATATCAATTATGCTGCATAGCCGCTATAAATTTCAACGGAGCTAGCACGCGCAGTCACGTTACCTCGCAGGGTGCGTCTCAGCCACTGCAAATGAATAATATATTCTTGCCTATTTTTACGTCGCGTATTTTAATTAATCTAATCAAGGGACAATAAAATTCTTTAATGCTCGTGTTTATATTTTTCTACTGAATTAGTAATGTCTTGTTGGTAATGCTAACTATTTGGAAATCTGGAAAATAAGCCTCCCGGCTTTACAATGGCAATAATAATAGTAGTAGTAGTAATGGTAGTATTATAAAATCATGAGATATGGCAAGGTATAACTTAGAAAAGGATCTGAAAATTCAGTGCTGATCCCGGCTTTATGTTGTTCCTGTCTTTGAGGGCAAGCAATGCAGTGCTTTTCTGTCTCAATTTTAAATTTTTCTGTCATACTTTTTTATACCCTAAATATTGACTTTTTATTCTCCACACATACGAATGGATCTAACATGCAATGACAGGCCACCATAGGACTGCCACGCAACTTTGTCATAATTGCCATCATCTACCACCATTACCACCATAGCAAGAACATGTCTGAACCAAATATCGACCATGACCATAGTAACAAGGCATGTTACTAAGTGGTGTGGTAGTTGCTACCATGGGAAGATTGAGTGTTACAAATATAACACAGTTTATTACTATTAATAGCGGCTATACTATGGTGGTGGATGTAACACACATTATTACAAAATTTACGTAAAAAATTAAAATTGGGTTAAAAAAAAAGAAGAAGAAGAAGAAAAGAAAAAGGCGCCAATATCTTGAGAATTAAAAAAAACTTAAAAAACTTTTTTAATGTATTTGTGAATTGTACATAACTTTCCGTTTGCTTGTTTGTTTACTTTCACTTATTTTTTTCTTTGTTGATTATAGAACAGAATAATTGGTAGATCTAAAACATACGGGGAAGTTTGTGTTTATATGGCGTACTAAATCAATCGCCTACTAGAACACAATAAATTGAAAAGCATTTTTTAAAATTTGGTATCGAAACTTATATACAAAGTGATTCAAAGCACTAAATTAACATTGGCAAGTTGGCAAGTGGGATGGGATCTCAAACAAAAAAAAAAGGCTGAATTGGCAAAATGGTGTTTATGGACAAAATTAAGAAATTTTCTATCGTAGATAGACATGGGCTGTCCAACCAACATGTTCCCTTAAACAATTCTAAAATAAGACCAATTAATTTTACTTTTGATTAAACAAATCAAACCCAATTATATGTTTCATTGATTAGTCAACGTAAGCAAATCCACAATTTCATAGTCACTATTGGGCATGAAAGTTGTATGGCAACAAGCATAATAATTATGTTGTGTAATTAGTAATTAATTACTAGTTCATTATAAGCACAATGATCAGCGTAATTTCACCATTGGCCCTCAAATTATCATTCAGGTAACATGCAGATTATCAATATTTCATTATAGTTGCACAATTAATCTCTTCCACGCTGAAAACTTAACATATATTTATAACTTATTGGGGTCCTCTCACGTATTGAATTTATGAAGTTGGTATCGTTCAAGTAATAAGTTGGCCATCAGTGTTTTATTATATTTGCACAGCGAGTCTCTCATGTTGGAAACATGTCAAGTAGTTTTGAGAAAAGTTTATTTTAAGTTGGACGAGTGCATAGAGTGGAGAAAATTACAATGGCCTTAACTTATTGTTCAAGCAAAAAAAAATGCTTCCCAACTTTTTGGAAGGACAAAGTGATAACCCTTCATTAATTGCAAAATCAATTTCGAGTTATGAAAATCATCTAATTTTCAATTAAATGGTTATGTATTGGAAACAAGTCTAAATTGGGGGAAAAAAAATTAGGAGTGTGTTTATTAGAGATTAAGATTGAAAATATTGTCGTTATTGTTGACTTTTATTAGACGAGTGGAACGCAATAACGATCATTTTTCAATTTTAATTAGATTTTAAGCCGTACCAAACATGCTCTAAACTTCATAAAGTTGATCATATAAAAGTTACCAACTTATTATTTAGACAATAAATTGGGGAACCAATAGGGCAGTTCCTACAAAATTAAAGGGTGACACGTTTATAAGAGTTGCATGATGATTTAATGAAAGATCTGAACAATTTCTATCCTTGATAGACCATTTTATACAACTATAATGAAAACTTAACAACTAACTTTTTCGCCAAACTTGGGATCAATGATGCAATTTTCTCTAATAATAATATAGAGGTGGAGCGGGTGGGGTGGGCCGGTGGATTAAGGAGCCAACGCCTGTTATCGCAAATCAACAAAATGTTGCCTCTCTCACACACCACATCAGAGATACACACAGTCCGCACGTGCAATGCTGGCTCTTTCTCAGGTCCAGTTAAGCAAAACAAAAAGTTCTGTAAATATCACGTTCAAAAAATTACACATCAATACCTCTGCCTGAATATGGATTCCAAGACCATTCTTGATTATGCTCTGTTCCAACTCACCCCAACAAGAACAAGGTACATTTCTTGAATGTGGATGTATAATTATGTCTATTTCTTGAATCTATAAACGGGTTTCAGATACTGATAATGTTTTTTATTCTTGCTTATGGGTTTTGATTGGAATTGGAAAAGATGCGATCTTGTGGTTTTTTCTGGGAAGAAAAATGAGAAATTAGCTTCTGGGCTAGTGGAACCCTTCATTTCTCACTTGAAATATGCTAAAGATCAGATTCCAAAAGGTGGGTATTCAATCACTCTGCGTCCACCGGTTGATGCCCCATGGTTCACCAAATCCACATTTCACAGGTAACATAACAAAATCTTGTACAATTTAATCTGTTATTCATATAGATTCTTGATACCATCTTAAATGGTCAACCTTAATGCATTATTGACAAAACAGGGGCTAACTTGAGATCACTGATCTTAAAATCGACTGCGAAATGATCATTTGAGCTTTTGGGCTATGATATCCAAGTCTTTCTTACATAATTGCTTTATCATTGTAGTAACAGAAGTTGTGAGATTTTTGTTTTTCATTCTGATCTTTTTCCACTTCTCTGAATGGTGAAAGATAGATCCTTTTGTCTGAGTATAAGTAGTTTTTTCATTTTATTCGGATTTAATTATAGTAAAGAGAGAAAAATGTAGAGGTTGAAATCTTGAAGACTGGATTTAGAGAAGGGTACAATCCAGGAGAAGGATTCAGTCACTGATGATATTTGAAAATCTGGCTTGTATAGGAGATAACTTACTTATAGATTTTTTTCCCCATGGATGGCAGATTCGTGCGCTTTGTGAGTACACCTGAAATTCTTGAGAGGATGATAAGAATAGAACGAGAAATTTCACAGATAGAGATTTCATTTCAATCTAACGAAATTTCGAACACTGATGTGGCAGGACATGTCGGGGAAGGTATGGTTTGCACATCTTCTTGAGAGAATGTAACGTATACATGCAGGCATCCATGAATGAAGAGAATCATAGTAATATTGTCAAAATGTTCAAGCAAATTTAACGTATATATGCACATTCTCATTGATGCTGCACGCAGTAGAAATATAATGTTTTTTTGGCAAATCATCGGATCAAGTTTTCTGAATCTGGTTTTTTAAAATCGGTATAATGTTATCTTTGGAATGCTATGTCTCTTTATTCACTCGGCTACTTGTGTTATTAGGAAACTTGTCAACTGCTAATGGGATCACGAAAAAGTCGAGGGATTCCGTGATGGTATTTTATTTGAACAGTTGAAGATTGGTAATTTCTTCATTAAAACCTTTGCCTAACTCAAGTTTCCATTTTGATGGTTCTTTTAGTTAACTGACGAAGATGGGGCTGCAGTGGAAGAAAATTCCAAGTAAATGATCTTCCATTTCAAATACTTGGGATACTCTCATTATTTCATTCGTCAGATAGTTGATTCATTAAGTTGTTTGTTCTGAGAAGGTTTCGTCTGCAACGTCTTATGGATACTCGAAAAGCATTACTACAGAAAGAGCAAGCCATGGCTTATGCCCGTGCTGTTGTGGCAGGATTTGAAATTGACAACATTGATGATCTCATGTGCTTTGCTGACACATTTGGAGCCTCCCGATTAAAGTACGCATTTTAATTTTTTCACAATACATATCATGCAATCTTTTAAGTTAAATAAAGTAAATATCGTACTTTGGAACGTAGCAAATCCCCATTAAATGAACTTATTCAGTTCTGTACTTCAGAACAAAGACTATATATCTCAACAACTTTAAAGTCCTATACCTGACCGAATTTCACCAATTAAATGAATGCTGAACAGCTTCGTTACTAAAATCTAAGTTTCTTGCTGAAGGTATTAGGACTTGGGGTTCCATTTTAAAAGGTCAACATTATCAAGAGGATTGGACCAATCCCTTATGAGTTGGTCTATATTTTCATCTTTATCCGATGTGGAATCTTATTCCTTAACGTGCCCGCAAAATGATGGCTCGTTTAAGCAAATCAAACTTAAAATTCGTGTGCTTGTCTTAATCAGATCGAATTGTTTGTTAGAATTTAATGGGCTCTGATATCATGTTAACACTCGGGGTTTTATCTTAACATTCAACCTTATTAAGAAGAGTAGCAAAAATCTTTATAAGTTGGTCTATATTTTCATTTTTGTTCGATGTGGGATTTTATCCCTTAACAGAAGCTATATTGTCCAAATCGTCCATTCTCATCAAGAGACAGTTCAATGGAAGTTACAACTATCATTGCTAAGAAATTGTAATTTTGTCACTCGTGGAGGGTAATTTCTCAAAAATTTTGCAGTACGTTTTGATCATATTGATATTCTTCCTTCCAATCATTATCAAGTGAAGCATTTATTTTTGTGTCTCTTTTTACTGTAAGAGAAAGTATTATACTTGAATGAAAATTTGTTATGTAGAGTAGCGTGCAGTGATTTCAAGGAGCTTTACAAGCAAAAGCATTCAGACAACCAATGGATGGATGAATTAGCAGCAGTTCAAGCATGCTCCATTCCTTCTCTTTCGTTTATGGGGACGTCTGGAATTATGGTTGCCGGTGAAAACAATCACAGTAGTCGGAACTCTGAGGGTCTGCTGGGGTCGACTGACTCTTTGGAATCTATTGCAACAAATTCAGATGGTAGCAAAGGTACATTTTTCATAATATCACCCAATTATTTATCTACTTTGCATGTTTTGTCGGTCTAAGCATATCTTTTTCATTCTCTACTTATCAGTAAGCTCATACTCATAGTACTTGATAAGGGAAATTTTGAAATATGAAACTTCAATATTTTTATACAGAGGACTGTCTTGACTATCACGTCATATAGACGTCTCACTTTTTTCCTTGTCTGAAGTTCTTATCTTGTTTATGAGGTAATAAAGGCTCTAAATTTCAATATCTTCGACTCTAACATTCTAGCTTTAACCTTATGGTTCTTGTGAACATCATTAATACATGGATGAATCTTTTCCCAAGGAAGAAAAGAAATTTAAGTTTTTCCAACTGGTCATGGAAATTGTTGAACCATTAAATCTGGTCTTCAGCATGCCCCTCACTTGCAGGCAGGATTTATATTGTCCCATCGAACACGTGCACAATTTCATTAAATGGATGCCGGTAGCAGTGGTAGAACTCACATGAACCACTTGATGTAAAAGCATAAACTCTGCTACATATATATCACATAAATCTTGTCTTCAATGGAAACAATAACAAGAGATCGTTAAGGGATAACTAGAAACATCTGTTTTGACTTGCATTATCGAACATTTGTCTATTGTCAAATATATCTTATAGCCTATACCTCCAGTAGATGTCATATTCTAATCTAGAAGTTTTCCCAGCAGAAATTAAGCCTGCTTTGGATCAGACATCATCAACTTCAGCTAAAGTACAGTTACAGGTGCCATGGATGGATCATATTCCTCTGTATGCGTACAACTTTCAAAATCCTACTCAACAATACCAAGGATATCCTTTCCCGGGTATGCATCCCGCTCTACCTTATTATCCGGGGCATATGGGATGGCCTCAAAATGTGAATGGTTCTCCTAATGGCATTATTCAACAGTCTAACGGTCATCAACATCAAAAGTCATCTCACAGAAAGGAGAAACCTTTAGATGCAAATGGAGCAGAAACCTCTGAAGAGGATGAACAAAATGAATCTATTGACTCTTATTCTGGGACAGATTCAGATGAAAGTAAAAAGCATGGCAAGAAGCATTCTTCAAAGGGGCAAACGTATGTTAAAAAGCACAAGAAAAAGTCCTCAAAAAGGGTTGTGATTCGTAACATAAACTATATAACTTCCAGTAGGTACGATGAAGAAGAGGATGGAGCCTCTGACGATTTTTCAGCACTTGATGAAGCTTCCATCAGAGAGGGGGTGGACAATGCAATTGCATCATTGGAGAAACATTCTCACTCAAAAACTCATGAGAATAGAGGACATCAAGGCTCCCATTCTCAAAATGGATCTATTGCTAAAACTGAGCAAGATTTTAAGAATGATGTTGATGGAGTGAAGAAAAATGACAATTGGTGCGCTTTTCAGAATCTTCTCATGAGTCATGAGGAGTCGACTCCTAATGGCTCGCAGAAACATCACATTATGGATTTTCAGGATGCTCTGAATTTCGAGTCAGAGAAAATTAAGAAACAACCTTTGACCACCGACGACACTGTTCATGTTATTCAGAGAAATGGAGAGAATGACGGAAGAGATGATGTGGTAGATTTTACAAATGGTGAAAATACACACCCAATTGTGAAAAGAGCTGTTTCTGAAGATGAGAATGCATTGTTTTTGCAAAGATCAGAAGAATCACGGCCAAGTCTACTCAGAACACCATCTGAGTTTGCTGCAGAATCATCCACTATTAGAAACCAGAAGGCAGAAGATTGGTTTGTTAAATCCTCTGGAGATTTAGATCAAATGGAATTCGACAAATTTGGCATTATGTCTTATGAGGCAAACTATGTTCGCAAAGAATCAACCCAAAAAACTGCTTTGGTCGACGATTCCATTATTATAGAGTCTAGACCAGCAGTGTATGATCAGTATGATTCTTCGTGGAGAACTGATATTAGCATGGTGGAGGACATAAATCTAGCTACAAGGACTGAAAATAAAAATTCAAACGTTCCGCAGGAAATACCCAAGCAGGCTGAGCCTGATGAATTCTGCATGGCACTTGTAAGGGAGTCACGTGAATCCGTGGGGGAAACCTGGACACCGGAAATGGATTATGAAGCTGAGATTTCTTTTACAGAGGCTGACAGAAGATCTTCTCTAGTTAAAGAAAACGCTTATGTAGAAGAAAATCTTCTTGCCTATAAGAAAAATGCAGGTCCAACTACTAAAAATCTGGGGAGGGACGTGAAATCTAAAGTTTTGGGAGGATCCCCTGCTAAGAGCAAGCCTGATACCTTATCAAAAAACAAGAAGCCGTCTTCGGCAAGTAGGTTGATGGCTCATAAGAGCAAGTTAGAGAAGGTATAAATATCATTTATTATATTATACGGTAATTTACTTATATACTTGTGTTTTCAATTATATTCATGCATTTCTTCTGCAGGAAGAAGATGTTCGTAAGAGAATGGAAGAACTGCTGATCCAAAGGCAGAAGAGAATTGCTGAAAGAACAGCTTCTTCTGGCGTGAGTCCTGCAGCTGCAGTGTCTAAGAAAACCCCAGTCGGAAGTAAAACAGCTCCTTCAATGCTCGAGAAACATCGGACTAAATCAATGGTCGGCTAGATGAATGTGTAAAATCAGAAGAAAATTAGTTCCAAGAGATTTGTTTCATAAGAGAGAACCGTTAACCAGCAAGTTGTGTTTCGAGCCTTTGTACAGAACTGATTACGGTATTCCTCAAACCGTGGATTCATTTATCAGCCATGTGTGTTCCATCAGCATGCAGAGAAATAAATTTCATGTTATCAACTATCAGATGTTCCCTCATATTCATAATGAAGCTTTTCTTTCTAAATTTATCAGATGTATGTACAAGTTTTTGTATAGATTGCCAATTCCATTTCTATACTGATGATATTTCGAATACGATTTTTTTTCCTTTTCTGCTGAATTATTGATTTGATGTTTATTTTTTCACTGAAATTCAGGTGGCGTGTTAGTATATGAATACCATCGATGGTAAAAAATTTAACGGCTTTGCATCAACTCTGAAGAATGTTGAGTTCTTCGGGATCAAAATCTTAATTTGATTACGAGCAACTCCATCATAAAATTATGTCACTTGATTGACCTAAAACAATTACATGATGAGTGTCATAAAATGATACATATTTATTTTACTAAAAAAGTGTACTTTTTCCACATTAATCACTAACCACTACATTTGATGATCATTATTTATTAACTACCACGTTATCAATTTCTACTGGTAAAATATGATGAAATTGAGTAAACTGAAATTAAATCTACCTAATTCAAATCAAATTAAAGTAATTACCTACTAAAATTAATTAAAGTATAATTACCCAATTAAACAAGACTAAAATACAATAGACTTAACTAAAATTATAGATACTGCAAATGAAATTTACCCGTTCAATCCTTACATGCGCGGTTGAGAGGGATGACAAAAGACCCCAACCATGCCCTCTCCCTGTCGGAGAATCAGGACCAGGACGGGGATGGAAAACCCTCCCAAAATCTTCCCTTCCCTTCTATTTCATTTTTAAATTTACAACATAATTTAGAAGTAATAATGACACAAATTTGTAGTCTCTTGAAAGAGATGATCCTACATTTACATGAGTCTCTCTCACATATCATTATTTCATGTGAGACAAAACGTCCACTGTTTATTGATGATATTATTCTCTTTCCCATTTTATCCTTCAACACTACCTTACTGATTCTCGAGGACTTAATGGTCAAATTGCAGGCTGGTTTTATAAAAAATATCTCATTCACGCAACCATTTCTCCTCTCTTATTCACGCACTCATTTCTCGTCTATGACATTTTCTCTCTTCCATTGCCTCTTCACTCCATTTCTCACGCAACCACGTCCGTATACCCTGCTTCCTTCACACAACCCTAGAGTTCTCTCTTTTCTCTTTTCTATTTTTTTTCTCTCACCATTGGTATAGTGATGATTATTGGTTTATTATTATTTGGTTATCTTACTTTAATCAAAGGTTTTAGCTATCGATTCAATATCAATCATTCATGTATAATTCTAATGTAAATTCATTTTTTAATAGTGAGTACATGGTGAAAGGTGCTTCAGCTTCTGGTACTTCCGAAATGCTGTCCTTGTGAGGAGCAATAATGAAAAGTTTGATATTAGTTTGATATCTTTAATAAGCAGACTGTAGAAAACTTACACTACTCAAGATAATGAAGAAGATAATGAGCCGCCTACTCTTTGGAATGCGCTGCCATCCATAACCGTCGTCAATGGTCAGGTTTGATAATTCCATTAATTTCTTAGTTTCTATAATTCGATCTAAGTTTGCAGTTTAGTTTCACTTGAAACATCGATTCTATAGCATAAGATATTGAAACAGTTAGTGTGATATTGAGGGTTTGTTTGAGCTTATTCTTTGGAAAAATAAATTTATGTGCAAGAAATTATGATTCCAATCAAAAGATGATAGCATAATATGAGGAAGTTCTTAATGTTCACTTTCACATCTTCTCAATTCGGAAACAAAATACATAAGAACTAATTCATTAGTAATGAAACGAAATTCATGAACACAACTTCCATCTTTAATTTTTCGAATTAATTCATGTATAATAAAAATAAGATTAAGGTGTCGAAACATATTACTTAACATTCATAAGCCCTTACATTAAATAAACATTTAAATTACCACTATAGGGTCTGAATCTCTTGACTTTGCCAGAACGACCCAAGATAATAGTGTAGCGCAGTAACTCCAACCGCACATTGTGCCTTCTTCCTCCTCTCCACAGTGCGCAAAGAGGACAGGTGCCACCTTCATCTTCTCTCCGCACTGCGCAGAGACCATTCTATACACATCTCTATTGCTAAACAACAAAGTATCACACAACGGGTTTCTAGATTCTAGCATGATCTTTCCTGTTGCTTCAAGCAAATATTAACTGCTCTACTTGTGCAAGCAGAATTTCACGTTTATATTGGGTTCAGAAGCATACTACACTGTATTATTCCTATAAAGATAAACAATCATAGAACAATTTTTTCTTCAATCATCATACACAATCCCTTGACCTTTCATTACTCAAGAATCAATCTGAACTATTTCAAATTCTAAAGCAAATATCTCATCACTGCACGGCTTCCCCAGCCTTTTATTTCAAATCTAAATAGAACAGAACTCGTTATTGAATTAGTACAAACTCAACTTGGTAATAATATTATAGTCCGTACAGCATCCTTGTAGTCAAGAGCACAGGCGTGCAATGTCATTTATTACAGTAAGTACAACCTAGCATATCACGGTGCAGATAAGTAATGACTGTATAAATTGCAATATGTAAAGCACTACCCGTAACTCAAAAGCTCTATATGCTTACCATCTTCAGAAGTTGCAGGAGACAACTCAAAACTTGAAATCCTTCTTCTTTGATTTGCCCTCTTTTTCCTGCATCTTTCTTTTCCTTTTCTTCTCATTCTGGACAAATTTGATTATGTTAAAATGTTTTTTCCTTGGTGGGGTTTGGGGGTTAGGAATATAAATGGGGCACCGGAAATTGAACGACTCCAAAATACACGTACCTCAGCGACCATGTCACTGAAATCCTCCCGCTGAGTTCGCAACTTCTCTTCTTCTCTGGCTTCCTCATACCTGGGGAATACACGACACAGCAATAAGCCATCCTCCATCACATATAACCTTGGCCAATCAATGATATGATAACAAGAAAAGGATTCTTCTTACTTGGCAGGTAAAACATTGTCCATGAGTTCCAACTCTTCTGGTGCTATTGTGACATCGACTCTATCTGATTTCTGACCCCTAAGCAAATCAACCTGAGACGGATAAACCGTGAAAGAAACATCATCAAGTCTATAGTATTAATCTGCAACGGATTCAGATACTTCCATTCGTTCTCAGTAACATATATTCAGCTATTTCATAATTTGCCAGTGACCAATGATTAGTGAAAGTATGACACACAGTATACAGCCATAACAAACAAACGGTGAGGAACTGCAGGTCATTTTAAGATTTCATAGGTCGCAAATAATTAATCAACAGTTAACTTGCAACTCCAATATCTGTAAATGTATTTTGCAATCACATATAGCAATTTTGTTTCAGCTTTCATGCAAGGAACGCTGATCCTGCATGTGAATTAATTAAAGGAAGTACCATAATTTGAGAATCAACCAAAAGATAATGAATACACAAAATCATCCCAATAGACAGGATGCTTGCAGAAACTTCTTTATTGCCGGGATCACGTGTGTGTGTGTGTGTGTGTGAAGCCTGACAATACTTTTAGAACAAATTAAGCCATCAAATCAGCAGAATAACAAGACGTGGGATTCAAAGATATTCCAATTGTCTTCGGAAAATAAATAGATAACAATTAACAAAATAAAACAACAGCTAACAAGATTAAAATAGTTTCTATTGCAGAACGCTTGTCGAATTAGTAAAGCTATCAACTAGAAATATGAAAGCCACTAACATAGTTTTCCAATACCACTGATATAGGCAATTCAAAGCTCGTAACTCTACTTTTGTATGTAAAAGTAAAGGAAAAATGAAAAAAGGGAAGGAAAGAAAGAGAATGAAATTCCTTTACCCTTTTAGCACTGGTCTTGTCCTGTGTGCCAGTGTTGATCACATACCTGTATGAGAAGTATAATGGGAATTCAATTCACAACGCAAAACTGAATACTAAAAGTTTTGTCCATATTTGTCAAAAGAAACAGAAACATACGTATGACTTGTGCCCAGCAAAGTTCCCGGTGCTATCTTCTCTTCTTTTTCTTCCAGCACCTTCAATGAACAAGAACAAAAATGATGAGCTCCAAAAAAGTGAAACTCGGAAAATTGATCGGGAAGATGGCAGCAGTCAAAAGATGTACTCACTTGATAGAGAGGCTTCTCAGGTTCCTTCCTCTGTTGCTTCCGGAGGTCAATAACATCAGGGGTTTCAACCCCTGTAGGAGTGCTGAAACCCATTCAACAAGAAAAAACAAGTCAGACTCAGAAACAACCCAAATAGGGTATCTAGAATTGTTAAAAAACACTAATAAAGGAACGTGAAAAATGGACCCCGTGCCAGTATCAAAATCATCTTTCAATTTAATTCTTCCATCAATTGATACAACCAACAGGCCTTCTTTTTTAAATGAGAATTTGAAGTCCATTAGCCATATCAAACATTCTCGAGAGAAGTACAAGACCCCATTAGCACCTAGGGTTATACTGGGCATTCCATTCCATGCTAGTCCCACATTCATCATTATTAGTAATTCAACACCAACATGAAGGAGAAACATCGAACATTGAAAGAAAGCAAATACTATACCTTGAAAGGCTATCAACTGATTGAATGCCATCTTCCAGTTCCTCTTCCTCAATCTGTTCTTCCTCTTCCTCTTCTTCCTCCTCTTCTTCCTCCTCCTCCTCTTCCAAATCACCCCAGTGCTTTGTCTTGTCAACTGGTTCCTCCTGAAAATCAGCTCGATATGATGAAGTTGGATAAGTTAAAT
>CAIGRL010095404.1:0-11786 GCA_903798325.1 Fraxinus xanthoxyloides
AAATCACATAAAAATAGTACAACTAATAGAGATCCAGGAGTCCCAGTCAATCCCCAAGAGAGGAACATAAAAGAGTCACATAATGATAAGCGGTTCATTCTAAACAGGGCTGTCACTTTCCTACTCTATGAAGACAAACAGGCAAAACCTCCCTCAATACTTTTAAATGCTCCCAAACAAGAGAGGCGCAGAATTAACGTCTACAAGCTACTTCACTTCCTCTTCTTTGCTGGTGGTTGATCCTCCTCTTCCTCTTCTTCCTTGTCATCCTCACCATCCTCGTCATCATCACCATCATCGTCATCGTCATCATCGTCGTCGTCCTCATCCTCACTGCCTTCGTTGCCATTAGCCTCGGGATCATCCTCAGGATCCGCTTCTTCTTCATCGTCTCCCCCTTCTTCACCCCCTGAAAAGTCTTCATCGCCAGCATCATCATCATCCTGATCATCGTCGTCGTCTTCATCTTCACCGGCGTCCTCTGGATCCCTGGCATCGTTGTTCTCAGGTCCAGGCTTTTCAAATCTATGAAGCTCATCCATGGGAAACCTGTAGATGTTTGTCAAATTTCACTCATTTCACAATTTCCTCGTACCTATCGCACAACAACAAAACTAGCTAAATCTTATTCTCAATATTTTTTGGATCAGCTAAATGAGTCAATTTTTATCATTCCATTCCATCCGAAGCTGTGGGTTATTGATAATAGTGCTTGAATACACCGTATTGCATAGAATTAGAGCAAACTAATAGCAGTTAACAAGTGCTACAGTTGCTGTGTGATTTCAGATAGTTAACAAATCAAACTAGAAGTTCTAGAAAAATTTGTAATCTGCATATTCTTTATTGTATTTGGAAACTAACAAATAAAATGTCCGTAGGATAAATGTAACTAAAATGATGGTACTAAGAGGGAAGTGCTGCAATTCTAGAATGGATAACGTAACAAATGAGAATTATACATGAATAGATGGAGGTGAAACCAGTTGAGCATAGATCAAGAGAACGAGTACTCAAATGGGCATGTCTTGTGAAGATTTAAGGAAAGTCGTGTTCACAAGAGCAATGCAAGGAGAACAGGTTAGACAAGAGAAATGTAGACCGAAATTATCTTGTACTCCTGTAGTTCCAAAGTATTTATTTCATTGGACCTTTTGGCAGATATGGAGCTAAATCAAATGAAGCAGAGAAAGTAATTCATGCACCCCGAGTTTATTAGAAATATGAGATAGCTTGTTAGTCCCATCACCCATGTTCAAACTATTCATCAACAAATAAGCCATGTTCCCAATAAATTTGAGGTCTGTCCTGAAAATTGTAATTACCTTGTCTTAACCAAGTTCGGCAGCCCATCAATATCATTCAACAGAGTTCCTGTCTGTGAACATAGTTTGAACTGTTAACGGAATTTAAGCAGCAATACATACGTGCAATAACGCAAATATAAAATGTTTCATTAACCATGTAAGCATCAGTCCTATGAAATAGAGTGACATGAGAACGAATATAAAGCATGCAAATAAGAATCAAATAACTTGCAGAAATTGCTTTATTCCATATGCTATTTGACCAGTAAACGATGTGACAGAGGGCTCTAAACTTAGAGTTGGAAGTAAATCTAAACTTCCAGAAAGTAAAACAAAAGTTTAGGCTTTCACATACTCAGAGCATGCTGAGTTGCTTAACTTCAAGTGATTCATCATCTAATAATAATAATAAAACAGGGACAAATTCATCTTCAGAAAAAAAAAAAAAGAATAAGAAGAAACAGAAAGTCCTGATATCAACTGCAAGGGCCAGCCATGGGAATGGAAAAGTGATTCTCAATAATATATCAAAATGCAGGTACCAAAAAGGCTATTAAGACCAGAAGTTTTTTGAGGTAAAAACTGGTGCAATCCATATATTGACATGCTTTTATCCAAAGCTCAAGACAAACCCTTCACTTCCACTCTTCCAGAGAGAAGGTGGAATTAGGTCGAACATAGGTGCCAAAAATAAAAAAATGGCAAAACAGATTTTCAACGTCAGTGCACCGAGTATACTGATCATCTTCACATAAAACCACACTAAAATAGATTCCCAATTTTACCATATTTAACATTTTCTTGTGAAACCACATCTTTTCGGACTTTTCCATAAATTCATTCATGCTCCTTGAACTTCTAGTTTCTATGGTTTCTTGTTTCAGCATCTTCTAATTCATCACTGATTTATTTATTTATTTATTTGGTTTCTTGCGTCTTTAAACCTCAAATTTACCCAGTCGCCAGTTCATAACACAAAATAAGTTCCCAGAGAAAGGCCATTTACAAAAAAACAGAACAATGATATGAAACTGAACTTAAATTTTCTTAAACAGCAGCTAATTTAGGCCTACAACAATACAATAGTCTGAGATTATGAAACCAACGAGTACAAAATAAAAAAACAATAATTACCATATGGAAAAAAATAAAATCTTTAGTTTTATTAATCGGTTTTATTTACTTTAGTTTTATTACTCGGTTTTATTTATTTTCACTCTTATTTCTCCAGTTTAATTGAAGCTTTAGTTTGAACCATGAAATAGTTAGCAGAATATAAGCAAGACTCTCAAAATTCATTCTTATATCAAATCTTCATTATATTAAATAAAGGTACTAAAACCCCAAGAAAAAGAATGAATAAGGAAAACTTGCACCGTTTTGGAAAATTTTATACTTCCTCCCTGTGACAACTAAACTCACAGATGGTGCAATAGAAAGCCAAGAAGCAAAGTTCAGCAACACAGAAAAAAAACATCTACAGCATTCCAGTTGCTGAAAAGTCAAATCTAGAGCAAATTTGAAAAAAACCACATCATAAAAATCAAGTCTTTGCATTAGAGAATTTTTAAAAAATAAAAAAATTCACGTTCAGGAAATTATACCAGCATGAGAAGGCAAGCAAGAGACTTTTGAGCAGCCAAAAGAGTGTTCATCACTGCAACTTCCACAATTGAAAACGCCACTAGTTGCTTCCTCAAAGCACAATAGCTAAATTTACCCACCTCCATTTTCCCAAACACAAAATTGCCTTAAAAATACTTAAAAACAAAAAAAAAATTAAAAAAGAGAGCAAAAAGAAAGAGAAAAAAAAGGGGAGTGGGAGTGGGAGTGGGAGTGGGGGTGGGGTTTAGAGAGAGAAACTAGAAGGGCTTAAAGAGAGGCGGGGATTCTGGGTGAGGGTTGGTTTCGCCGTTTAGTCTTTAGTGTGTGTCCAAAAGAGTACTGAGAAGTAAAGAAGGGTGTGAAATAGAATTTGACATTTTAAAGGGACTAAAATGTAATAGGTGTAAAACATTTGGAATCTGGGTGCTTAGGATTTGTGATGGCATCGGGCCGGCTTCGGGGCGGGCACTCATGTCCTGCCCTGTGACCCGAGATGGCAGTGATTCCCGTCTCGCCAACCCGTCAGAGTGGATAATATTGTCATCACTACTTAGGATCCAATGTTATATAGAAGTGATTTTTCACGCGCTTCATTTAGAGTGACGTGTAAAGCAACAAATAGCAAGTTGACAGAGACATCGATCATAAGAAATTTGCTTATGATTGGCCATGACAATACTTGCTCGTAGACGCGAGTGGCAATCTTGTCATCCGTTGCGACAATTTTTTTTTTCATAGGGACAATGTAATGAAAAATGTAAAGAAGAAGGCAACCAAAATCTTCGATATCTAGCAATTATTTTCTTAATTTTTCTTTGAATTCTCATTTTCAACTTTTTATTAATTAGTATGTCTCGTCGTTGATGATAATTTATACCATTATATTTTATTTTCACGAAATGAGAGAAAAATATTTTCGTTCGCACTTTTTATTTATTTATTTATTTTTAAAAATATGACAAAAAATAAGTTATTTTACAACATTTCAACGTACTTTTGAACATAAAATTGTTATCAAATAAAATATGTGTTAATTAATGAAAAAATTGAGGATAAAAATGACTTGAAAATCGTTAGGAATATGATTTATACAATCGACAAAAATTAAGGACCTTAAATACAATTAAAATTTGAGAATTTTGTTAGATATTATTGTCTACATTTTCCACGACATTGCTCATATGCGACACAATCTGAACAATAATGTGAAAAAATGTTGGAAAAAATCAAAAACTACGATAATGACACGTTTAAGAATGTAAACATTATTATAAGGCAAAATGTACATGTAGCATAGTTGGAGATTGAATAGCTTAACTACAAGTAAATGTGACATCAAACAACGATTCATAATATAAGCACCATTCTTATTACTTATTTGTTATTTATCTCCTATTTATTTTTTGTAAATAAATATTAATTTCTTATTTGAACAACAAATAATAATATAAATGAAAAATAATTGGGAATGAAAAATGAAAATATTTTAATCAGTGGTGGCTCCACTCGTCTTGTACAACATATTTCTTTCTGTTCTAGAGCCCGTTTGGTATCAATTAAAATCCAATTAAAATTGAAAATATAACAGTTATTGGAACTCACTCGTCTAATAAAAGTCAACAATAATGACTAATTTTTTAATTTTAATCCGATTTTATCACTCCCAAACGGCTACTATTATAATATGCAAATTTATTTGCTCTGAACTTGAATGCCAAAATCAACTCTATCACATACATCGATATACGGAGACGCATTTTTGATCTAATATTTCCTGAATAATTTTCCTGATTAACAAAGGCATAATCCCCATTTCAGAAGACTTACTATATGGCGTCGGAGATCGAGGAGGTGGAGGAGATGGAAATAATGGAATCCAGTGATCAACAGCATCCGTCGGTCGCCGTCTCGAATACCGGAGCTCAAGTGGCAGTGGAAGATGAGAGCTTGATGAACGACGTGTACACCGCCGCGGCTTACGGGGACATGGAGAAGATGCAGCGGCTGGTAGAGGGCCAGGGCTGCTCCATGTCGGAGCCCGATGCCTGTGGCTACTATGCCCTCCAATGGGCCGCGCTTAACAACTGTACCGCTGCTGCGCATTACATAATAGCGGTTTGCGAGCTTTACATCTATTTTTTATATGATCACAAACTTTTTTGAATCTAATATTTAGTTAGTTTCTTTAATATCATTCCGTACACGTTATGGTTAGCTATATTGAGCTGCACTAGATAATTGTTAGACGGGAATTTTTTGCAAAGACTCGACATTCTAAGACGTGACTCTACTAAACACAATTGCTTATGATGATTGTTAGCAGTGAGTGGGGGCTGGTGCAGTTCATTTACTTGGGAATTGAATTTGGATTGCATATGCTAATGTCATCCACTAAAGTTGTGCATAAAACAACGTCAAGAACTTTAAATGGGAAAAAATAGATGGAAATATTGGAGTTAAAGAACTTTTGAGCTACTTCTCGTCTACTTTATATTTTTGTTATACAAATACTAAAAGCTATAAGTGTTAGAATAATTTTATTTTGTGGGCTTCCATTTGATTGCGAATTTTACGTGTTAGATGTATGGTTTGCAATAATACTGTGATTATGCCCAATATGTTAGGGATCACTGGGCCGGTTGTACACCTTACATACTTTATTATTATAATGTAGTAATTTTAAGTATGTGGGCCGGAATTATGTAAACCCTACTTAGGGTTAGATTCGGTAATGAGCCGGCTTTATAATTTCCTATATAATGGCTAGGTCCCCTCTCCTCTCCATATTGTTTTAGCTTGCCCGATTGACGGCTGATTATTTTTGAGGAGCAAGAAGATGAAAGATATAGCTGGTGATATTCATACATAACAATGTATTCCACAGATATGAATTTCAAACTATTAATTCAGAATATGTGATTCTTGTTCTTAGCATGATTATTGAATAATTACAACAATAAGTTGTTAAGCTAGTTTTTATTTGATACGTGATGGAGACAAATTTTCCCTGTAAATTGTTTTCATGTTCTGTTTATGTGGTGATTTGTAATTGACAGCATGGGGGTGATGTTAATGTGGCGGATCATAAGGGGCAAACAGCTCTGCATTGGAGCGCAGTAAGGGGTGCAATCCAGGTTGCTGAGCTTTTACTGCGAGAAGGTGCCCGGGTCAATATCGCCGATACTTCTGGCTATCAGGTTTGTTCTGGATTCACACAAATAGAGTTACTAAATACAAGGTCGATGATTAATATTAGGAACATGCATTGTCTTAATGGAATATAACATTTTGTAAAACATTACAAATCAAATAAATTGCTGCATTAAAATTCTTCTCATTCTTGAAGGAAATCTGCTTTGAAGAAGTGTGTCAGAACACTAAATACGGTGTCTGTCCTTGTGTTATGTTTTCTAACACCTCAGTGTTTATAAAGCTGGTTCGTTCCTTTATGGTGTGATTGTCCCAATAACTAATTGTTTTCTGGTTTAGGATCTTTTAAAGAGTTATCTATGCGTACTTTGTGCAGATTTATTCTATCTTCTGTAGGTCAATGCGCTTAATTTATTGTTCTATAAGATCTTAAAAAATTGATTTATCACTTTACGAATACATCTGCAACCATAACTTCTTTTAAGCTTCATACGTCAGAAGGCTCAATATTTTCCTTTTAGTCCTGGGATTATGTATTTACTATCAAAACTATTGTTCACCAAAGCAACATTAGCTTAACATAGATTATTTTCCTTATCTATGTCCAACTGTAGATTAGTAGATCTCGGAGCTATTTACCATTTATATTCTCTTAGTCTCTTCTTGCCGCATCAACTAAAGTAGACGTGACTGTTGTTCTGGTCAATTTGACAGAGTGACTCTAAACCAACTCTTCCTTAATTGAACACTTCAATATATGACTTAATGCGAGCCCAGATCACTTTCAAGTTTTCTTGATGTAGTTGACAAAGGTTTGGATGCCTGCCTCATCTTAAGTCTGATGAGATAGTTGAGAAAGTAGAATGGAAACCAAATACTTAAGAGTAACAGGTTATAATGAAAGGATCAAATATTCAATGCCAAGCAATGACAAATTATTTGCGAACTATGGATAATAATATTGGTTAACGATTTGAACATGTAAGCTACTCAGGATTAAGAATAGTGATGTACGCATTATTCAATATCAGTTTGCATGTCTCTCGAATGGTCATTTGCATGTTCCAACGGACATTGCGCACATAAAGATACCAAAATAAACTGCACATATAAAGATACCAACATAATTATTCATGTCATAGTGGCTTTTCATGCAAGAATAGAACTTGTTAGTTTAGCCTGGCTCTTGCCCAAGTGGGTCGCACTTCATCGTGGGGCCTGACTTTGTTCCTGTCTTCTCGGATACATTCTCTAAAATGCATTTTAATGTTCGGTCAATATGAATCAATGGTTTTTCATTTGGTGTGTTAATTAAAACTTGTCTTTTCGTGCGTGTTATCACTCTTTGATTGCAGGCAACACATTGTGCTGCTCAATATGGTCAGACAGATTTTCTTTATCACATTGTTACAAAATGGAATGTGGATCCTGATGTTCCTGATAACAATGGAGCAAGCCCTTTGCACTGGTACTTGTCAAATGTAATTTTTTTATTGCGTTGTGGTTCATAGTGAAAATTATTTTTAATATTATTTGTTGAAGTCAATAATTGAATAATATATATGCGAACCTATCCAATAGCTCAAATTGAAGATAATATTTAAATAATGTAAATGTGCCTATGTAACAACTTAGAGGATCTCTAAGAGACTCTTTAGATGCAAAATGTTATTTACTTTAGAGAGTTAATGTCTAAAAATAAGCTCCAAGAGACACTTTATTTTAACTTTTTAAAATAAAGAATGAGTTTGACTCTCCGAATTTAGAGAGTCAAACTCACTTTTTATCCTTAATTTACAGTGATTACATTTAATAAACTATAGATTTCAGTACTGTATTTCTTAAATTATTCAGATCATATTTAAATTGATTGCCCATTGACAATACATAAAAAAATATGTTAAATAAAATATGAGAAGAAATCAATAAAAATTTCTTGAGAAAAACAAAATGAAGAGTCAAAATAGAGAATATTGTTGGAGTGTAAAAAATTTACTAAATTTAAAGATGCTCTCTATTATGTGTAAAATGCTCTTTATAAATAAACAGCCACTTGGAGATACTCATATGCTTTTAGATCAAGCGGTTCTATGATATTGTTTATTTTCAATTTGTTAATTGATATCAGAAAGTTACTGTGGGTCCTTTCACTTTGATCTTGGTCTACTTTGGATGTTAAGTTTGTAGAAATACTTACGACTTCAATGTTATGTAGACCGTACGCTTTTGATGGATCACTCTTTTTTTTGATGTTCACACATTCTTAGTGAGTTTTTAGGCTCCACAAAGGAAGGTTGATGGGGTTAGGATTCTCCGACCATGTTTATATCATCAAAAAAGTGAGAATACAAAGGAGGAAAACATAAACCTGATTTCCAGAAAGCAACAAAACAACAAATGTAGTAAAAGCAATAAGGAAGTATTAAATGAGGACTACTCCTTGTACAATGCGGGCATACGAGTCATAAACTATAGACTTCTAAAGTTAGGCAATCCATATCGATCAATCTGCACAAGTACCCTGATCGAGGAAGGTTATGTGGCCCATAGTCTTGGTAGTGATGTTGGTCTCAGCTTTATGGGGCAAGTGAATCTGCAACATGGTTCCCCTCATGGTAGATGTAGAAGATAGTATCATGATCAAAAGAAATGAGGTGTCTAATATGTCTAAAAGTATCCTGAATCGCTCATGATCCTCCACCTCCAGTGATGCGGTGAATAGCAACAATCAGGTTCGCTTGAAGAAGGATCCCATCCAATATGGCTTGAAGCGTAGCCTGTAGAATAAATCATCTTAACAGTCAATATGAAATTTTTCCATTTTTTTTTCTTAATTTTAATGCTTAGTATCTGCAATTCCGATCAAGATGTATAGATCTTGTTCGTGGATGAACAAAAATGTGCAAAAGCTCTATTTTCCCCTACCATTTTATGAGAATTTTGAATAGTAATGTCAGGCAGTGATTCCTTGACAGTTATACGAAAGTGTAGGAGGTTGTTTTCTAGTCTTGTTTTATGCATGTATTGCACCTCCTTATGTCACGTGAAATAATTTATTTACTTATTTGAAAAAATAGATAATATTATTGATAGCCTCTTAATTTATTTATTTTCTGCGGGGTAATTTTAGGGCTGCATACAAAGGTTTTGCAGACTGTATACGACTTTTGGTATTTCTAGATGCACTTTTGGTATTTCTAGATGCACATAGGGGACGGCAGGACAAAGAGGGTAAGTTCAAATGATTCATATTTGATGCCATGTTCTGCTCAATGAGTAGTATTTTCAGTTATTCAAAGCAAATTGCTGTCTCAGAAAATGTTACCTTAATACCCTGAATCAGAAGTGTCTCGTGCATTTATTTCACATTAGGATGTACCCCTCTCCATTGGGCTGCTATTAGAGGTAATTTAGAAGCATGCACAGTGTTGGTGCAAGCTGGGAAGAAGGAAGACCTAATGCTAGCAGATAATACCGGTCTTAACCCTGCACAGCTTGCTTCCGATAAGAATCACAAGCAAACTGCCCTTTTCCTTGTAGGTATTCCTTGAACTTGTGGTTCGTTTTATGCTATGGAAAATGATTTGCCATTGATTATGGCTATGTGTTATCAGGGAATATTGGGATTTCATTTGTTGCCCTTCTGTTCCTCTCTTTGATTTTGTTTAAATCCATTTTTTCTGTATTTAAATCCAACATTTCCAGAATGCTTTAATGTTCTTTAGTAATGTCTATGATCTTGTGATGCTAAATATTTTGTGATCCTTTTATTACTCGTATTGGAACCTCTCCTAGGATATTAATTTTATTCAAGAACATGAAGCTTTTGGAAACATTATTATTATGATCCACAGATGTTTCTCTTGTTTTTGCTTGTTATTTGCAATCATTAGCTACTTATCCAGATGTATATTGTAGGTGAGTTTATCATCCAATTTTTGGCTTATCTTTTTATATGTTAATTGTAACATCCTAGTCCACCCGGTATGATCGCTTTGGACCTAGTCGGTACAGTTTTGTTCTTGGACGTTCATCCAAAATGCCTCGTACCAATTGGAAGCAGTCCTTTCAGTTCTCATTTCCTTCCCAAGCAATGTAGGATTGTGGCTCCTACAATCACCGGCCCCAACATCCTCTTTGGCCACACTTCAGGCTGGGCTTAGCCTCTGAAACCATTAGTAACATCCCAGTCCACTTGGTATGATATTGTGTGCTATTGGAGGGGGTGTTATATCCTTTAAATCATGAGACTTTTTCTAATAAAGGAAAGCGTAAAATGACTTGATACTTTTTCTTTTTCCATCTCAACATGTACCATCTGAGAGATGCACTCATAGAATTTCTACTAATCGAAGAGAAGATAAAAAGGAAGAAATGCGTGGAAGGAAATTTGAACTTGTGATAAATTTAAAATGGGTCTTTGAAGCCATTTTCTGTCATTGTTTGGAAGACATTATTTAATTTTGGATCTATTGAGGGATGCTAACATAATGAATTGACTACCAGTGGGAAATCTAGTTCCCCCCCGTGCTATTGGAGTTAAATTGGTGAAGATTGCGATTTTAGTTTTTTCCAATATTTGGTCCAGCTCAACCGTATAATGTTCTTTGGATTTGTTCACAGGGTAATGCTGGAAGTTTGTTTAAGAAACGGTTTGATGGTAACATCCGCATCAGAAAACTTTCAAAATTAGGACTTGCTCCAGTTCTCTTGTGTATAAACTTTCTGCTACTTGTGACATATACACATTCCATTGTTGGGGGTATTTCTCTTGATCTTTGCTTGTGATTTAAATTGATCTATGAAGCACCGACACTGTCCAGGGTTCAGGCTGTCCTCTTGGTGTCAGACGTGGTTGGCACAGACACCCTTTGACACTTATTGCCAATTGTTTTCCACTTTTCTGAGAATTTCCATGGTGTGGGACACATTGGACATGTTTTGGAGTGGATATGGTTAATGTGAGAATTTTAAAAGTTCATCTCATATCAAAAGAAGAAGAGAAAGTCTGATCTAGATATATAAGAAAGATGAAGTCCAGCCCTATTGGTTTCTCGCATTGGGTTCCAATCTTTATTATTAACATTTTCTCCTTCAAGACTGCACTGATTTTTCTCTCTCTTAATTTTTTTCAGCTGGGTGAGGAACCAAATGTTAAAAATGATGTGGCTTTCCTTTCCTCTTTTGTTCTAGATCTGGAAGCTTTTAAATGTTGATGATTCATTACAATTGAATTTCTTAGTATGTGTCTTCAGTGCCAAAATTTGGATATCTTAAAAATATGTATTGATTACTTTTCTTAGTTTTTTCCTTGATTCCCATATGTTAGAGAGATTTATTTACTTTTATTTAACATGTCTCCAGCACGTCGTTCTAGTTTTAGGAAACTGCAAAAGTGATAAGTAGTATCTGTGTCCCAAGTGAGTGTCGATGCTTCATACATTGAGCGTTTCCTTTCTCATGTCTTGTGTTGTACCATTAGAACTTTAATACTTTGTTGTGGGTGCAGGTTCAAACCTGCCAAAACTAACGGCTGGTTTTGGTCTTCTTGCTTGGCTGGGTGTGTTCTTAGCAACCGTGGGACTACTCTTGTTGTATAGGTGCAGCAGGTATATTGTATTTTTTCTTTGAATAATTCTAGTCATCCAGGATTTTGAAGCCAGATCCAAAACCAGATAGGCAAAATTTCCAAAATACCTTTTTATATAGAATTTGCATCTAAAG